>RJWM01000210.1:0-258643 GCA_004363535.1 Dasyprocta punctata | reverse complement strand
TGAGTTGTACATTTCCTATATGCTACAAGAAAGATGAATGAAGGAGAATAGTGTATGGAAAGGAAAAGATAAGAAATATGTGTTTGGGACAGGGGCAAGAAAATGGTGACTTCTGATTTCTGTGTGAGAAATCAAAGGCCTCAGTGGGTGATATGCCAGTGAATGTCTCAAGAGATAGGCAATGATCGCTAAAATGCGGGAGCTATTTTAACCTACTGAGAAGGCTATTTTAGAAAACACATATACAGCCAGGATACAATGATTTTGAAGCACCTAGTGAAAAATGACAGCAAGTTTAGGGAAAAAATGATAAAGGGAAATAATCACATAAAGACAAATTTGACAAAAATTTTGACCAATCATCTATTTGATAGTGAATGTGTTTAAATGGTTATTTATGTAATTTGTCAGCCAAATCATTGATGTCATGATCTGACGAGAATCCTGGTAAAGAAAGGCTTTGGAATAAAGAGTGGCTACATTTGTCTAGCAAGTCTTTTTTTTCCAACTCATCTTGTGTGAAAGAGCTTAATTCTGGAAAATTTAAAATTGCTTCCAGATAACAACTTCTGGGACACCTCCCCCAGAAATACAGTCATTAAACATTTTTGCACATCAAGTTCATTCTGTCTTTAGATCTCAAATTCCATAAAACTGATGCTATCTTGGTAGTTCTTTTTTTTTTTAGGTGGCATCGGTGACCAAACTCACAACCTTGCGCCTGCCAGACAGGCACTTAAGCCACTGAGCTAAACTCCCAGCCCTATTTTTTTTAAGGCAGGGTCACACTATGTAGTTCAGGCTGGCCTTGCTCACATTGTAGCCAAGCCAGCCTCGAACTCACAACGCTCCTCCTACCTCAGCCTCCTGAGTGCTGGGATTAAAGGTGTGCACCACTACGCCCAGCTTTTCTATCTTGGTAATTCTAACAGAATTAAAAGTAAACAGATTTCATTAATAGGTATTATCCAAGCCTATATATTGTATTAATTAATTGTATTAATGACAGATTCAAAATATCACTTTAATCTTGCTTTCATTTATATATATATATATTTTTGTTTGCTTGTTTGTTTGTTTGTTTGTGTTTTGCAGCACCAGGGATTGAACTCACAATCTCTCACCTGTCAGACAGGTGCTTAAGTCACTGAGCCAAACTCCCAGCCCTGGTTTTTTTGAGGCAGGGTCGCACTGTGTAGCCCAGGCCGGCCTCAAACTCACAACGCTCCTCCTCAGCCTCCCGAGTGCTGGGATTAAAGGCGTGCGCCACCACGCCCAGCTTCAATCATATATTTGAATGTCTGAAAGTCAATAGACTATGTTCAGTGATTCACTTTTTTCTTTTTTCTGGTGGTGCTGGGGATTGAACCCAGGGCCTTTGCATTGAGATACATTCAGCCTTTGTTGTTATTGTTGTTTTTCCCAAGAGTCTTACTAAGTCAATAAATTGTCCCAAATGAGCTCAAACTTATTTTCCTCCCATCTTAACTTTCTAGAGTGCTGGAATTATAACATGCTCCAAGAGGCCCAGGTGATGAATGATTCATATTTGCTTGAGTTGTTATTATAATTCATTATTCATTTGAAACTAGAGAAAAGAATACTTTAGGTTCATCGACACCTAGAAATGTCTCAAGTTTATCCTTCTTTATGGCTGAGTAATATTCCATTGTACAAAAGAAAAACATCTTTTTTATCCATTCCTCAATTGATGGACATTTGGCTTGTTTCCAAGATTTATCTATTACAAACCTCGCTGCTATAAATATGGGGGCACATATGTTACTGTGATAGATGTTTTTAATTCTTTCAGGAAGATATCCAGAAGGGGAATAGCTAGGTCAAGTGGGACCACTAGTCCTAGCTTTTTTTTTTGGAACCAGGAATTGAATTCAGGACCTTGCCCCACACTGATTTCCACAGTGGTTGCACCAGTCTACACTCCCACCGACAGTGGAGAAGGATTCCTTTTTCCCCACAACCCCTCAGCATTTGTTATTGCTTGATTTCTTGATAATAGACATTCTATCTGGGGTGAGAGAAAATACACTGAAGTGAAATAAATCGGATACATAGTGTAAACATTGCATTGCTTCTCTGGTGTGAGATAACAAAATAACAAATAGTACCAAAGTGTATAAAAGGTATTGTGAAATAGGAAGAAATTGTTCATGAAAAAAGGGAAACTAGGGAGTGGGAAGAAAAGGAAAAGAAAGTAGCAATAAGAGAAAATAACATAAAATGAAACAAAGATAAGGAGGGGAAGACAGAATGAAGGGAGGCCAGGGGACTGGGGAAAAAAAGAGGATTCAGGATATGTCATGTACAGGTACAAATTCCCGGTGATGGATGTGATCATTATGTATATATAAATTGTACCAATAAACTTAATAAGAAACAAACGAATACTTTAGGTTACTCTCAGGGTTGAATATTAAAAATATGGTTCAAAGTGTTATGTGATGAAAAACTGAGATAATTTGGTATTACCAACCTTGAAGAAAATTGCTTCTTATTTCCCATCTCCCGTATCAATTTAAGTTGTTTTCATAAAATGCTATTGTACGGTTGATCTTGTTTTGAGTAAAATTCATATTTTAAATGAAATCAAGTCCCTGGCATTTAGAAATGCTATTTACTACTTGTGTTTTCTCTCTTACTTTTAAGTGGGTTGCATTATGTTTTTAGCATCTGTAGCATTTAGCCCTCAGAAAATAAATTACTCTTAGATTTTAGTTCTCTTTAACTAAGTTTGAGTCTATCAAGTTAATACATAATTATTCACAGTTGAAATAACTAAAAATTAGCAAATTTTGACCCAAGTAAGGCTTGGGATCTAAAACAATTGAATTTAGCTTCCAAGGGATTACCTCTGCTTATAGCAAGTACTGTTGTGAATTCCCTTCAGATATAATCAAAATAAGACAACAACTCCAAGTTCATTACAAAAACAGGTGAAATAACTAATGTGAACATATTGATTTTTGTATAAACTATCCATGCCATCTGCAAGGAGAGCATTACCATGGGGAATATGTTGTGTATTAAAGATACTCCCAGATTCTGATGAAATGACAAACAGAGATGTAATTCAGTGTACTCTGTGGAGGTTCCGTTTCATGGGAGTGTTGTTGTCAATCTCTTTCTTTATCTTAAAGTGTCAGATTCAACTTTACAAAGAGAATGTTGCAAATATCCCAGAGTATGCCATCACCTTCTTGTTATTTTGCAATGAGGAGTTAGTGCATTGTTGAATACTCATGGTTTGTTTAGTAGTCTGAAAATTAATACCATTGTAATGAGAATTTTCACTCTACTCTTTCTTACCTAATGCACTTTAGCTCTAAAACAAAAAGAAATTAGTGATATTTGTATTCTATTTTAGGATAGTTTTAGCTGATTTTCATAGTTATTTTAGTTCAGAATGCAGAGATCTAAGTAATACTTGCAATCATTCAGATCTTAGTGCATTATGCTATGTTTTAATAATAATAAGACAGCAACTATGTATTGAATATGATTGTATTATTTTCATAGATAAGGACATTATATTCAGTATTTGTAAATATCCACGCTACATTGCAAGACAAATGCTATTATTTCCACTTGTAAGATGACAGAATTATGACTCAGAAAGGTTAAATAATTTATCCAAGTTGTACAGCTCATAACTGGCTAATGGATAGTAGGAAGAATCAAACAAGATTCTATCTAAATCCAGAGTCTCTTCACATAGCAAGCCCCATTATTTAGAATGTAATATGGTTGCCTTAAATATGAAAGAGATGCAGTGATATTCATGAATAAAATCTAAATTAATCCTTAGGTCTTTGGAGAGAGAGAGAGAGAGAGAGAGAGAGAGAGAGAGAGAGAGAGAGAGAGAGAGAATGTGACATTCCATGCTGTTTTTATCACAGTATCTTTATAGTATAATTTCAAGTCAGTGATTTTGATGCCCCCTGCTTTGCCTTTGTTGCATAGAATTGTTTGTGCTATTCTAGATCTCATACGGTTCCAAATGAATTTTAGGTATGTTTTCTCTAGTTCTGTGAGGCATGGTAATGGTATTTGGGATTGGGATTGCATTAAATCTGTGTATCAATTTTGAGAGTATGACCATTTTCACTCTGTTGATTCTTCCTACCCAAGAGCAAGGGATATCTTTCCATTTTCTGATAACTGGTTCAATGTCCTTTTTCAGAGTACTGTAGTTTTCATTGTAGAGATCTTTTACTCCCTTTGTTATATTGACTCTTAAGTGTTTCATTTTTTTCATTGCCATAATATGGTTTCCCTAATATTTCTCTCAGTGAGTTGTTACTTGTGTATAAGACTGCCACTGAGTGTTGACTTTGTATCTAGCTACACAACTGAGTCTGGTTTTTAAATCTAGAAGTCTTTTGGTAGAATTTTTGGGGTCTTCTACATACAGCATCATGTCATCTGCAAATAATAATTTAACTTCTTCCTTTCCTATCTTGTTCCTTTTATTTATTTCTCTTATCTAATTGCTCTGGTTAATGTTGCCAGAACTATATTGAATAGAACTGGTGATTAGAAGATGCAGAAACAACTTCAAACACACTCAGTCGCTTTATCTTTGATAAAGGGGCCAAACACATTCACTGGGACAAAGATAGCCTGTTTAATAAATGGTGCTGGAAAACTGGCTTTCCACAAATGCTGAAGACTAAAACTCAACCCATGTCCATCACCATGCACTAAACTAAAGTCAAAATGTATCAAAAATCTAAATATTAAAACAGAAACACTAAATATGCTGGAAGACAGAATAGGTAGAACTCTTGAGGACATAAGTGTAGACAAAGACTTTGTGAACAAAATCTTGATAGCATTGGAAATACTACAAATAACCAAAAACCGAGATCTCGTCTTACTAAAAGCTTTTGCACAGCAAAAGAAATCACCTACAGAGTAAAAAGACAAGACACAGAGTGGGAAAACGTTTTTGTCATTTGTTCTTCAGACAAAGGGCTAATCTCTAGGACATATACAGAATTGGAAAAACTCAGACCTTAAAAACCCAACCCAAAAATGGGCATCTGATATAAATTGACATTTTTCCAGAAATACAAATGGCAGATAAATGTATGAAAAAATGTCCAACATCACTGATCATTTTAGAGATGTAAATTAAAATAGTGCTGATATTTTATCTCCAGAAAGAATGGCTATTACCAAGAAATCAACCAATAACAAATGCTGGCGGGGCTGTGAGGAAAAAAGAACCCTCTCCACCATTGGTGGGAGTGTAGACTGGTGCAACCACTGTGGAAATCAGTGTGGAGATTCCTCAAAAAAGCTAGTGCTAGAGGTCCTATTTGACCCAGCTATTCCTCTCCTGGCTATATTTCCAAAAAAATTAGAGACATCATACCATAGTGATATATGCGTACTCTTGTTTATAGCAGCACAGTTTGTAATAGCTAAATCTTAAAAAACAATTCAAATATCCATCAACCTAGGAAAAGATAGAAAAGATATGTCGTTTTTAATAAAATGGAGTACTAGTCAGCCATAAAGAAGGATAAACTTGAGACATTTTATAGCTACATGGATGGACATTAAGACCATACTCTTAAGTGAAATAAATCAAACATACCTGTGTAAATATTGCATTGTCTCACTGGTGTGAGAAGCTGAGAGTATAAATAAGAACCAAGAAGTATAATAGATATTGTAAAATAGAAATTATTCAAAAGGAAAGGGGAGTAGGTGTGTGTGTAGGGGAAGGAAGAATAGAAAAGAAAAAACATGATTTTAAAAAAGGATAAAATAGAAACAAAGCTTTATAAATAAGGAGGAGGCTGGGTGGTGGTGCATGCCTGTAATCCCAGCACTGAGGGAGGAAGATTGTTGCGAGTTTGAGACCAACCTGGGGTACAAAGTGAGTTCAAGGCCAGCCTGAACTGCATAGTGAGACCCTGTCTCAAAAAGACCAAAATAAATAAATAAATAAATAAACAAATAAAGAGGGGGAAGAGGGATTGAAGTGAGGGCAGGGGAATGGAAAAACAGAGGAACTAAGATATATCATGTACAAGTAGAAATTCCTTATGATGAATATGATAATTATGTATATCTAAATTGTATCAATGAATTTTTAAAAAATTATGAAACCCGTATTAATATCCGTGGCTAAGTCTTCCACATTTTCCAGAATATGTTTTTGATCTAGGGTTACACAAATTAGGATATCTTTAAAGCTCCGAAGACACCCTTAAAGTGAGTTAGAATGTAAGTTACCGGAACGTCGGTGCTGTCAGGAGAGTCCTTGTCAGCGTGTCCTGTTCCCACGGAGGAGTCTCCCACCAGCCAGTGTGCCAATTAGACGCTGCCATGGAGGGCCATGAGAGTGGAAGAGCAGTGCGAAAATTTCCAAAATGCTTTCAGTTAAAATAATTTCGGTGTAGAAATGGAAGTGTTTTCAGTAAATTCCTTAAAATAGTAAATGTGTATTATATTGTGTTTAATCCTAAGAAAATAAATCATTCCACATGTAGTTTATACTTTTATTATTCTGTATGGATGGCATGAAATGTATTCTAATTATAATGTGTGCCAGGGTGGTGATGGTGTTGCTTATGGAAGGTTTGAATTCTTCACCAGGAGGAAAACCCAGTCTGGAGATGAAATTAGAGGAGTGGCAGGTAGGATGGGAGAGATGACGTGGAAGAGAATAGAAGCTGTATGCCTGACATTTATTTGTGAAAACAGTTATGAATGGAAGTGTCTTCATAGCAAACTCTTCAGGTACACATGTGTCCATTCAACCAACACATGAATATCTGTTGTTTTCTAGGGATAGGCACATACATGAATGACTTTTTTTTTGTTTTTGGCTTGCTGAGGTCTAGCGAGAAGAGCAAATAGAAAATCAAACTGTTCAAATATGCTGGAATTTATGTTATGATTAGAGAACACAGTTTGGTCTTCCCACTCATGATTGCTCAGGTCAGGGAAGGATTTGTGCAGGAGGTACTCATGGGCAGAGTTTAGAAGAATTAAAAAAATTTACTACTTTTTGCTTTTGAGAAGATGGTGAACCAACAGGAGATTCTGCCTTCCTTCTGTGAACTTAACCAGATGCAAGAGATTTTTATGTTAGATAAAAGGAAAATAATTCCAATAATCTATGAAAGCCATACCTAAAATAAAGGTAGAGAGAAAATGAAATAAAGGGATATTAAAATATCTAGTGAGCAAATGTGAACAAAAAGAAAGTCTATTGTACTAATTTTGAGATAAAAAGCGTTAAAAGAGACAAAGAAGGACATTATATACTGATAGAATGAAAAAAAAAAAGTTGACCAAATGGGCAAGAACAGACAGAGATCTTAGATTATAAAAAGAGCATGTATAAAGTCATGAAAGAGTGAGGAATTTGTGCGTGGGATACCAAAGCATTGTGTCTCGTTGCATAATGATGAAAAATAAATAGATTAAGCATCTAAATTGGACTGTTGTGAGAACATGAACAACCTTAGAGCCCCTTGTCCCTCTGTTTGAAATAAGAACAGACTCCTGAAATAGGAAATGTTTCATACTTATGGTTCCATATCTTTAGGGATATGACCAATTGTAAATGTTTGTGCCTTAGTTATATGCAGTTGGTATAAATATTTTAAACTGTCAAAAAATAAGTAAAGTCTATTTTAGGGGGTCAAAATTTTTTAAACTTGATATTTGGTACCCAACTAGACTGAATAATGAAATCAAATTTTTATTGCAGCATTCAAAATTCTGCTGTTTTTTGAATTAAGCATTGTAGAAGTCTCTCAATTTCACTTGGTGAGAGATCATGGCTTGGTACGGTGAATATTGACTTGTACTTTGTAGCAAGAAATCACACAAAAATCTGTGGGCTTTTTTTTTTTTTAATATTTCCTACATTTATGTGGAAAGTTTGTCTTATCATAGATCTTGGTGTCTATCCTTATTCTAACACAAGTGAATTAGTTTGTGATTTTTAGAATCCTTTTTTTTTCAAGATGGTAAACTTTAAAGATTCAACTACATAAAGAGGAAACTTACTTTGTAGAGCAATATAAAATTACACATTTAACTCATAACAAGTAGTGCAGATCAGAATACTAATACTACCGAACTTGATTTATGAATTTTTGTTTTCACAGCCCTATAGCCAAAAATAGCCTATCGTATTAAAACTGAGATTTCTGTTAAGAATTTCTGATCTCATGAATACCTTGCACATACCTCGTGTACTTATCATAGAATAGGTCTGCCAAGGTTGATTGATATTTCAAAGTACATGCTGTTTAGTAGAAAAAGGATGCTTAATTATTAGTGTGTATTGATGTGTACTAACAAATTCAGGCATATACAGCACACACACTAATGCAACATGCTATTGACTTGTTCAGATTTCTGATGTGAAATACTAATTTTTGTCATAAAAATACTCTGTACCCAAAGGATGAAAAATTGTGTTATATGATTCTACTGTGACTTTTGAAAAGAGTGGAAGTTGGAGCTTAGGTTCTGAGATATTTATTTCACAATGTTGGGTGGAAATGGTGGACTCAGTGGAACCCACTGATTGAAAGTGGGATATGTGGACCCTCCCCAGTGTAACTGACTTTCCTAGAAGCTCTGTCATTGCTCCAGTTATTAGATCCGTTGTTGTAGAGAGACAAGTGCATTGTATTTTAATCTCTGTAGTGCCATTACCTCCTGAGAAGGATATTTTAATATTTTGTTCACTCCAATTCTACTAGAGAATGATACCCACACTGGGGAGATCTTGTGAGATCATTTCCCCTATAGACTGTGGCCTGCCTGGCCTTTCCAGTGGTTGGTTTATATATGGGGAAATGGTAAGGCAAGGAGAGCACAACATGTGAAAATATAATCAAACTGTACTTGATTCCAAAAAATGATGATTTTTTTCTGATATGTACATTTAAATTTTTAACAATTTACTATTAAATTGATACTTTAACATGAAGCTATAAAGTGTGTAGCAATAAATTTTTGAGATTTAATAATATAATAAGGATTTACTCCAGATCAGTAGTCTCTTACTAGTGTTCTGGAGAACGAATCATTATTCATTGCAGAAATATTTATTGGATGATAATGTGTCAGATTTTTTTTTTTTTTTTTTTTTTTTTGCGGCACCGGGTATTGAACTCACAACCTCGCACCTGCCAGGGCAGGTGCTTAAGCCACTGAACCAAACTCCCGGCCCTGGATTTTTGAGGCAAGGTCGCACTATGTAGCTCAGGCTGGCCTTGCACTCGCATTGTAGTCCAAGCCGGCCTTGAACTCACAACGCTCCTCCTACCTCAGCCTCCCGAGTGCTGGGATTAAAGGTGTGAACCACCATGCCCAGCTTTGTGCCAGATATTATGCTAACTTCTGGTAATACAACAGGAAGTAAAATGGCCTATCTTTTAATGTTAATGAATGAAGCTTTTATAGATGTGAGTAAGGAACTCAATATTTATTCAACTACACAACTTTTTAAAGCATATATATCAGAAAAAGTAGATGAGTAACAGCTTTTGAATCTTTTAACACTTTGAATTATAATTCCATAGGCCATTTTTATTATTAGTATAGCTACCTTTTATTGAAATTGTGTTTGCTAGATATGATACAGTTCTCTCTAATCCTCATGATAGCCCTACAAGATTTGTTATGATTCTGAATCTGTGAGTATAATTAAAATTCAGGAAAGATTGAAATGAAATTTAGTTTTACAGAACTTCTCATCAAATTCTATAGTAGGAGTTACCTTAAGTGTTCTTCTAAAACTGAAAATGCCATGAAAGTAGAGGTTGTGTCACTCCTGCATATATTTATACCTTCAGGGCTTGCACTGTGATTGGGAAATAATGTTCAACATAAAAATGACTGACTTTCATAGAAAAAACAGACTACTCTTGATTCTACCAAAAGATCATTATATTATATTTATTCCTCTGATTACAGTTCTGTGCATGACCGTATTGGTTTCTCTTTCTGTGTTGTTTGGTCTGAGCACAGGAATGTATATGCAACTTGTAAACACTCAGAAAAGCAACCTAAAACAGAGTGGCTTAACAAAGAAAAGCAGTATACACAGACTCATCACCTTAAAAGTATAATGCTGGTCTCATTTTGCAAGATCAGTTTCTGGACAATCCTCCTCAGTCTTTCCATATTTTACATATTAATGGCTTTGCTTTTTAGTTTCTTATTGAGTTTAATTATTTTCATTTTAAAAAATTGTTCTCTAATAATACTTGCTAATTTGAAATTGCAGCAAAAAGATACTTTATCCATCTATATTTTTAGCCATCTAATTACTGCTTTGGAAAGATGATCTAATCTTGTGGTTCTTAAACTTTCTTGTGCATCAGAATCACTTGCAGAGCTTGTTAAAATACAGATTCTTTCCAGAGATTCTGATTTAGTAGTTCAGGGGAAGGGTCTAGAATGCATGTCTAACCCTCTGTAATTTTTCAAAAAATAGACTGACTCATCAATCAACACATCCCATTTGAAGTGAAGAGTTAGGGAAGAAATTATTTCAACCAAAGCAAGACCAATGACTCTAGAGTTCTTGTTATTGTTGATTTTCTTTCATATAAAAGTCTCTGGAATTTTCTGGCAGATGCCTTTTCTTAAACTCTTTACCTGTTGATAGGTTCTGGTGTGATTTTCTTATCTGAAAACTGTTTGATAATCAATTATACTTTTTAGTTGACAAGAATTGCTTATAAATACAGTGTCCAGTACTCACTAAAAGTTGGTGCTATTTCTCTAAGAGACAGAAAATATAAATAAGCTAATTAACAAAATAGTATGTTTTCTATCTCTCCTGTTTTTTTTGTTTTGTTTTGTTTTTTTTTTTGTTGTTGTTGTTGTTGTTTTTCTTGTGGCACCAGGTATCAAACTCAAAACTTTGCACCTGCCAGACAGGCACTTAAGCCACTGAGCCAAACTCCTGGCCCTAGTTTTTTTGAGGCAGAGTCGCATTATGTACCTCAGCCTCCAGAGTGCTGGGATTAAAGGCGTGCGCCACCATGTCCACCCAGCTTCCCTCCTGGTTCTTGAGGAATTGAAAGTACCTAGTTTGTTGACTGTCAACAATTGTGTAAGATTTTATCCTGCAATAGTTTGAGAAATTGAGGTTGGGAAAAGAAAAAATGCTTGAGTAAATGAAGATCATCATTTACTGCCAAGTAATTTGCAGCATTCATGTAAAGTACAGCTCAGAATTTCAGGGGATATTGTAAAGCTTAGATTCCAAAATCATAGGATTCAGCACTTTATGAAAAGTCTGCTTTCCTTGAATAAAATGGATTTGAAAAAAAAATGTCTGCTTGATTACAGATGAACAGAGGATATTTTGTGGTAGAATAAATCATATACCACCTTTCCTGCTAGGGTCTTTAGTCATCAATAAGATTGATTTGAGAAAAGGTCATTGTAAACTTGAGGTCTGAGAATATTTCTAGCATTAGTTCTTCTAATACATTTTGTTTTTGCTCATATATGTTCATAAAAATCATAGTCATGATTTAATAACATATTTACATTAGGATTTGATTCTCATTCCTGCCTTCTATTAAATTGGGAACTTACTTTTTTATTGAAAAACTTTACCTATATGAATGCAAAGTATGATATTTAGGTTTGTTTCAAAAATACTTATTAGGGTGAAGTAGAATTTGTTATACTGAGGTTGTTTTAGACTACCTTTTCAGTTTGACATTTGTATTAGCTTTTAAAAGTACTTAGAAAATATATCTTTTATTTTAAATCAGTAAAATTCATTCAGTAAATGCCCCAAAAGAAACTTAGTCACACCTCCTTACCAACATTATGGAAATGGTGTAAGAATTTAGTTTTTTAACATTTGAAATTTTGAATTACAGGACTGTGGTAATTAGTGCCTGTAGTGGTGATTTTGATGATGTTTATTTTTCCCTATAGATAAGTGGGATCTATTTTATTTGTACAGTATGTGTTTACACTGAAATATTTTTTCGTTATTAAGAGTTAGATGAAAAACTAGATTGCTAATGGGAAAAATGCTGAAAGAATATAGGGAGGAAATGTAAATAAACCTCAAGTTAAAAAACGTGGTCAAAATGAAGACATACAGGAGTGCCCTTTCCTGGAACCTTTGAGAAATAGGATAATTACTAACTCACTATTCTGGAGTCTGTTCTATTTTTTGTTTATGACAATAAATGCTTGGAGATCCTTTTTGTCAATTTTGGGGTTGAGGGTGTAATTAAACATAAAACGACAAGAGATGTGTAGGCATATATTATGCCAGTATTATAGTTCTGTTATGTCTCGTATGTTTATCGTGGTTTTTCTATATTTTGTTAAAAAAAAAAACACTGTGAACACTTAGACAGTGATTGCATTTGTCATCCAATGATCACATTAAATTGTATTCTAAATATTCCAGATAATTATTTGTATTAGTAAGGAAAAAATATTAGGGCTAGAGAACATCAATGCTAGACCTATGTGGTTAATTACCTGGGTTATTTTAAGCAAGCCTCTTTAGTCCTACCTGGGGCAGGAGAGGAAAGAAGGAAGGGAATCAGAAAACAGGAGAAGGGAAGGGAAGGGAAGGAGAAAAGAAAAGTAACTTACTGAGGTGATGGATAGGTAGATTGATTGTAATGATTTTATATGTACATTAAATCTGCAGGTTGTATACCTTGAATATATACTATCTTGTTTGTCGAATGTATCTTAATACAAATGCTGCATAAGTATTTGAAAGAAGAAAAAAAAAAGACAGAATATTACATCCCAAAAGGTAAACAGATAGAAATGGAGCTGCCCTGATAGGAAAGATGAAACTCTTCTACAGGAAACTGAGGTAGCTGCCAGCTATCCTTAGGCTCTGAGGCCCAGTCTGAAGACCATTGTGGATGACCTCTCTTTCCTCCTAGGTCTAAAATGTTATGTGTGATTACTATGTATATCATCCTGAAGGAAAATTTTTACAGCCACACTGTATCTATGAGTTGAATATTATGCACACATTTCTTAATCTAAAGTTTCTAACATCAAATGGAATCAAATTTTTTTAACTGCTGGTATGGACATAAGATTTTGTTGGTTAGTTTAAGTTAAATGCAGCATGGAATAGCTCCTTTTATTTGTTTATTTTTTAACTTTAAAGAGAAAAAACAAAAAATCAAGAGGCAAACAATCAAAAAGCAACAACAAAAGCAAAATGACAGCAACAACAATAGCAGCAACAACAAAAAACAATAGCCATGT
The DNA here is from genome assembly GCA_004363535.1 of Dasyprocta punctata. Taxonomy (NCBI): domain Eukaryota; kingdom Metazoa; phylum Chordata; class Mammalia; order Rodentia; family Dasyproctidae; genus Dasyprocta; species Dasyprocta punctata. The sequence goes on along the minus strand of RJWM01000210.1, from coordinate 245,359 downwards.
AGGATTTCAAAGCAAGATGATAGGAATTTACCAATGGTTGTTACATTGCATATTGTTATCATCAAAATAGTTGCTCAGGTTACTAGATACAGGCATGCAAGACTGATCAAATGATGTAATTTCCCTTTGAGCAGTTTTTTTCCCTTTTACTATATCTATTGTAACTTTTGAGAAATTAATAAAAAAAAGATGTAGTATTTTTACACAGTGGAATACTATTAAGCCATAAAGAATGATAAACTCGAGGCTCTTACTGGTAAATGGATGCAACTAGAAACCATACTCATAAGTGAAATGAATCAGACTTGCATGTGTAAACACTGTATTTTTTTGCTAGTGTAAGAAACTGAAAGAGTAAATAAGATTCAAAAATTACAATGGAATAACTACTTTTTTAAAAAATATCTTGTAACATATCTGTCCAAGTATGATTTTTTTTTCAAGAAGTGTGGCATTAAACAGAAAGTAATCTATGGAAGAAGGGGAATTCAGCAGTGGGGTCTCTGATAAATGATTTGACATATTTCTTCCTTTCACCACAACTCTGAATATGTTTCTTTGCTTCTCCTTGTCTTAGATGCTGACCAAGATCTTTCCTTCACCTGACTGTTCTGGGGACCCTACAGTATTCTCCTTTTCCCCTTTCTTTGCCATTTGCCACTGATTCCCTAAGAATTATGTCTTTCTTGCTGATCTAGTTCACAAAAAGGAGGCGAGATTCCATGACTGGTGGATTCTCACTTTTGCTTGCTCTTGGGAGTGCTTAGATGCTAGCATCCCATTTTGGGATGCAGAATTTATTTCTCACAAAGAAATGATGTCATAAATATACACAGAGATTATACAAGTTTTGTACTATCTACTACTGTGTAGTGCATTTGCTTTATAAGTGAATGCTACAATGTGTGCTGGTCTGCGGTTCTGTCAACTATTATAAATGCTATTTCTACAGAAAAACAAGGTTTATGTTTAAGACACCCAATGTGTAGATGTACACAGTATGTGGGTGGTGGACATATTTATCAACAGATGCAGATATTCAATAAGTCTGCATCCGTAAGAAAGTATTCTTTCCTTTTCCTTTCACAAGTAATTTGGACTTAGCCTGAGAGTGCAACATTTTAGGTCTAAGCCATGATTTTTTTTTTAAGATATGGTAGGAATGGGATGAAATAAAATTGATCATTGGTACTAAGATCACATTAGGATTTGTGAAATGGACAATTGCCCTACATAAATAGCAAGTAAAACAAAATCAAGCCAGTCCTTCATAAAAATTTTATTCCGGGGTGTGCTTGTTTTCCAAAACTACCTCTACTAAATCTCCTGTCAGTGCTGAAACTAGAAGGCAGAAAAGCTTCTAGTGCTACAGCCAACTGCAGTGTAGCCAGAGAAACAGGCAACAAAAATAGAACACCAGGATTGCTGTGCGTGGGTGAGGCAGAAACCACATTATGAGCAAAAGCTTCCAGTATTATTTTAGAACCAATACAGAGCTCTGCACTTCTCTCCTCTCTCTCTTCCAAAAACACATACTACAAAAATAAAATGAAATTAAATGTATGTGCATTTGCCCTTTTAGAATTATGATTCTTAATTTTTTTTCTTGCCTTTCTTGCTTTGGACGCGAACTGCCAGTATGGAAAGAGTGCATAAAGCAAGCTTGGAGGAAGGAAAGAGTTAATTTCTTTTAAGGCCCTACAACAGAGAATTATGGTTTGAAAGATAGAGGCTGGACAGCTGGGTTTGCTGGGGTATTTTTAAATGCATTAATGCAGGCTCCAATCTCTCGGCCATGCTTGACCTATTTTTGGCTCAGGCCGACCATTGTTCTATTTCTGTGCCTGTGGGCCATGCTGTTGTTGATTCATATGCAAATGGATTATCACTGGCTTTAGCCAACTTGAGCTGAGAGAGACTGAGAAAGGGAAGAGAGAGACTCACAGATAGGAGAGGGACACCGGCTGGAGCCACTTGCAGGACCAGGGATTCTTGCAAAGAAACCCTAGCTGCCTGAAGAGCTATAAGCCAGGTTTAATTGGTTTCTTTTTCTCGTGGGTAGAGTTAATATTTTTCTACTTATTCTGACAGAGAAATAACCTCGAAGCACGTTCCTGTATCCCACCTGCTTTTAGTTTCCAGGATAGCTAAAACTCCAGAGAGCTCTAGCATCCATTCTGTCCTTTCCACTTTGCACACAGGTTGGTAACATGGGGAAAGTGCCCAGGTCTTTTTAAAAGTGTCTGCCCTCTGAGCAGAAAGGAAATCATTGTCGAAGTTGATCCTGTGCCGCTTCTCCTTGGGGAGGAGGGAGGACCAGCCAGGGTAGCTCCTGGGGCCAGTGCACTGAGCAGTGATGAATCTTTCATGTAGCTGAAGTAAGAGTGACTGGATTATGCTGCAGACAATTTACGAGAGTGACTCTTGTTTTTCCTCAGATGGGGTGGCTGGACGGGAGCAGCTCTTGGCTCAGCAGAGAATGCACAGTATGATCAGCTCAGGTAAGATCCTCTTTCATAACTGAGAGGTTTTATGTTGAAAAGGGGGCTATCCTGGAAAATGAGCTGAAGAAAAAAGAGCACCTCTTGTTAGAAATTGCTGCCTTTTCGGTGGGATGTTGATGTTTTCTCAGTGCCGCTGTGGGGTTTAACTTAGATCCCTTCCATTGCTGTTTCTGTGCACATTCTGAGTCTGCACAAGGACGGCTGCTTCTGAATGAAATTGCAAAGTATTGCTTCTGATGAGACATGAGACCGAGATAAGTAAAATATAGTTGAGGGTGTTTTGCTTTACTATGCAGCTAGAAAAAGGAGATCTGTGCTGATTGTAAGCATATGCTGAAAGGACTTTAAATCAGGTAAGTTCATATTGGAGCTTCAGTTTAAATCGCAGCCTCAGCCAGCCTGATGATTTTATATTTACAGTATGCATCTATTTATAGTCCTACCTTGTGAAATGTGTTTACCGCCGAGTTTTAAAGGTAGTTTTATTCTTTTTCATAATTTGGCTTTTTTTTCCTCCTCAGCCCAAAAAGAAGCTGTTTAGGATGAAATGAAATTGTTATTAGCAGATGCTTATTTTATTTTATTTTTTTAAAAACATTTGGGAAGTCTAGCATTTTCAGGCAGATGCAATGGCATACACACATATAAATGTGTTAGAAGCAGGTGCAACATTTTAAAGGATAACAGTAACAGATTCCAGTTTCTTGTTTCTCTGTGTTCTCTTGTACCCTCAGGGATGTACTGATAGGAGAAGCAGCTTCTGTGGGCAATACTGAATATTTTTAATTATTGCTTTTTATATGTGTTTCCTATACCTAGTTCATAAAGCGTCTGGAACTCTTGTTTCTGTCCTCTTCTGAGTACTTCAAGCCGCATTGCCTTGAAGTTCTTCCTCAGGTCTTCTAAGTTCCTTTGTAGCCTTCGTCATAGTTATCGATCACTGCTGGGTTTTACATGGTATGAACACAACATCAAGCAGCCTTTACTTTAAAAAGCTAGGTCTGGGTATAGAGTCAGATATTCCACAGGTTGGCATGATGTCTGCTTTGGGCCTAATACACATTCCCATCTGCAAATTCTTCTTGAAGCAATTTTTCTTTAAACCTCAAATGGTCATGACGGTTTTAAGATTTTTCTGACACAACCTTCACATGAAATGAGAATAAAATATCAACTTTTTGCTATATAGTGTTTGTATACTTGACAGGAATTATATAAATGAGTAATGTCTGCTTAACAAAAGTAAGCCTCCCAGAACTGTAGTAGTTTATTATCAGTTGGCTGAAAACTGACAAGGACTTGAGGATAGGTCAACAGGTATGTCTGGGATAGGACTAGTCACTCAGCATTATATTTTGAAAATAACTATTACAGATACCTTTTCAGTACTAAGTTATATCCTTTTAATCTTTGCCTCTGTGTATAAATTTAATGTTTATTTCAAATGATAGAAATGTAGGTGGGCTTACCAAGTAGCAGTTGTGTGGTGCCACTAGGGCTGGCTACAGGTGTTAGCAAGTTTTGCTATTTCCCCCCATTAGATAATCACACACAGCTTTATTCCCATTTTGGTTAAGAGTATCATTTTCTGACAGTTAGTAATGTGTGTGCAAAACAGCAACATTTTCAAACAGGGAAGTACTTGAGACTACCCATTCTGTTGTGAGCTCTACAGGAAGCAAAATTGAGGCACTAGCTATTAAATGAAGTGATATGGTTAACATCAACTCTCTAACCTGTCTGGGGTAAATAAAGAAATTCAAGGTCTGTTTATTTTTAAAATTTGAAACATAAATTGCATCCTTCCTGTAATGTTGTATAACATTTGATTTTGTTTCCTGTATCAAGTCTTTAAATTTAATTCGCTGAGTCTTTCTCATGTAGTTTCTGTAAGACACTGGTTCTCGTACTTAAGAGTCACGAGGAGCATTCTACAGAATGTAATGCTTATTATTCCACCCTTAAAGTTTCTGTTTCAATTGGTGACAAAGTATGGACACTGGCTGTTCTTAAATCTCTCCTGCTGGTGTAACCTTCAGCAAACTGAGAACTACTGCTGCCGGGGTAGAGAGTGGATGTTGATGCTAGTGAACCATCATCAGTAGGATTTGTCCTGTGTTTTAATTGCTAAATTAAGGGTGGGCTTCTCTAATATACTATATCTATTGTCCTGTTGGGCTCCCTCCTGGACTGGAGACCTGGTTATGGTTTTTAGGATGAAAAATCAATGGAATCTTTGAATCTAAAGGAGAGAAGAGATAGGCAGCAGGGCAGTGTGGTAGAGAGTGAGGGCCCCGTCCTAAGAACCAAAAGTTCTGTTAAAAAAAAAAAGAATCTGGTTCCTATAGGGTCTGCTGCTGGCTAATTGTTTAACTGGTTTGCTCATTTTCAAACTAAAGAAAAACGATATCCTCCAGTTTTTCTCTTAGTATTCTTGTGTGGTTTATATGCAGCAATAAAAATTTAAAGTATATAGTCACTACTATCCTGACAAGTTTTAGTGACTAAATCTGGGATGCTGGCTCTTCTGTGTCATGTTTTACCTTGCTAAAAGAGCTAGATATGTTAGATTATAGGTTATGGATCATAGGGAAAATTAATTTTCATATCCATAATCAGGTTTCTTTAGTTATCATGTAAATCAGCTATTTCTTTGGTTATCTCCGTCTGATAGGTCTTTTCCTTGCGCAAATTGTGACTGTTGGGGCAGCATTTGTGTGTGTGCTCTGAAATGTCTCATTATATGATTAGTAATCAAAGAGAAAGTAATTGCGGAGTATGTGATCAAACCGTGAAACTTCAGTGGCAGATTTCTCAAGATTACTTTAAAAGTGAGTTTTATTGTATAATTGTTAACAATTCTCATTTGTTCTATTTATATTGGCTGTTATGTATCAATATATATTATTTTTGTTCAGAGCTCTTTATATGTGATTGAATTACTAGTGCTGTATATGGTTGCGTGTTTTCTCAATATTGACACAGTCAGGTTATACATGTTAGGTAGAACTGAGATGTTTAACACCTGGTTTTGTATTGTAGTCTGCTAATGTCTTTTAGTTAAAAAAAAAATCTACAATCTAGAATCTTGGCATGCACTGTGAATGACACATTTTGCCAAGTACATCTCCAGTTCTGTGGCTCATGCAGGCCAGGCCAGGTGATAACCGTGGTAGAAAGTGAGGGATGTGCAAATATTGACTCAGGTCTCTCAGCAGGACCTGGCAGAATCAGGGGGGTTTGCCTGTTGCTGGGCGTCTTGCTCTACACGTTGGGCAGCAGGGCTGTCCCGACAGTATTATGAAGGAATTTCCTAGAGCTGGTGGAGAAGTAATGTCAGATATAGGTGTTTTCCTCATGTGTTCTTATTTTAGGGTTAAAAAGGGTTAAAAAGGAAAAACATTTAAATGTAAATCCTAGATTCTTTATTAAAATGTGTTTTGCTCTTTTCTAAATCCTTTTGTTGTTTAGTGTGCAGTATCAAGAGGAAGGGAATATTTTCTATTCAGTAGTCACTTATGTCTACTTGAAAAGCACAATCAAATTATGAAAATGTAAGTCTGTGAACTGTTGCTGTTGTGTGAAGAATCACTTCTAGTATTCCCCATGTTACTATTTTGCCATTCTCAATCTCAGATTATATTCACTGGTAAGACTGTTACTGGTTGGAATAGTAGATAGGTATCAGTCAAACACTAGTTTTTAATAGGGCCACTGAGACTGAGGACATGAATGAATATTTCACGTTTCAGAAAATGACCCAGGTAGTGTGATTATTGCTATGTCAATTAAATAATACATCCTCAGATGTCTGAAAGAAACTGAAATTCTAAATTTAAGTTGCAATTAGGTGAGAGACTTGAATATACACTGCAGTATTTCTCACCACTGATAAATTATGAAGTGAGTCCCCCAAACATAAAAGCCAGCAAGCTAAGACCTCTTCTACCTGGAACTATATTCAACAATAACTGAGCAACAAAATTATATAACCCAATTCAACATACCTCAGAAACCAATAGTCAGGGGAACAGATGGAAGCAATAGTCTGATCAGGACAGAGACTTGTCTCTTGGGCCTTCTTAGAATTGTGCTGGCAAGTTGCAACCATCCTGTGAATTCTACCACTCCCAAATCTGGAACGAAGCAAAATGAGTGATTAACCTCCACATTTTTGGTTATTCATGTTTTCTGTTGTGATCGAGGAATAATAGAAAGGATCCAGGGGAGAAACTGGAGAAATGGAGGAAGGTGAAGAAATATGATCTCTGGAGAAAAGATGGTCTCAGAGCAACACCCTCAACTGGGGAAATGTTCCTCAGCTTCTTGGAATGAGATGCCCCTTCCTCAACTGCTTTTAGAGATTCCACAAAGGAGAAAAACATCCACTCCTTAACCCATGTGATTGCACAATAATTGTTTTCCACAAATAGCACACATTCAATAAGAAAATAAATTCCAAGAAGCAAGATCTCAAAAATGAGAATGATGAAACAGGAAAATGAGATGGAAAAGGAAATTTAGGTCTAAGGAAATGATGTTAAAAAAAAAAACCTTACACAAAACTGTTGATCAAAGTAGTAAGAAACAGAACAGATCCTAGTGGAAATCTTTACTGACAAGAAGGGAAAGTTTGAAACAACTAAACTGATTTGAAAATAAGTTTTTGTATTAGAGAAATGTCAATATATTTGAAAGGTAGAGACCAACTAACAACAATAAAAAATAATTCGTGTCCCAGAAGTTGATGTTCCAAAATAGTGAAATGATATTTTTGCGAAAATCATGAAAGATAGCCGGGCGTGGTGGTGCATGCCTTTAATCCCAGCACTCAGGAGGCTGAGGCAGGAGGATCCTTGTAAGTTTGAGACCAGCCTGAGCTACAAAGTGAGTTCAAGGCCAGCCTGAACTGCATAGTGAGATGCTGTCTCAAAAAATAGGGCTGGGGATTTAGCTCCTGTCTGGAAGGTGCAAGGTTGTGAGTTCAATCCCTGCTACAAAAAAAAAAAAAAAAAAAAAAAAAAAAAAAAAAAAAAAAAAAAAAAAAAAAAAAAAAAAAAAAAAAAAAAAATCATGAAAGATAATTTCACTACAAAGAAAATAAAACCCTGTAGTTTTGAAGGCATTCCTCTTTTAGGAAAATCTGATGCAAATGCTCTGGGCAGAGGTACATCCTGACTGGTCTATCAAATGATCAATAATTCTTTAGGAGTTCAGACAGGGAAAGAAGGTCAGGTGGAAAGGTGGAAGGATGTAACATAGGGGGGGACTCAAGAGGCCTATCAGACTTCTGACGCTTATTCAGTGTCAGAAGACAATGAAGAAAAACCTCTAAGGTCCTAAAAGAAGTACAATCTAGGCTTATTCTTAGCAAAAGTGCTATTGCAGTATAGAGAAAATAGACAAGGTAAAAATTCTCAAACATGAATAGTCAGAGAGACTATAACTGCTCCACACACCATGAATAGGTGAATTTGAAACATGAAAAAACAAATTAAAAAAAATAGTAAAAATAATGGGTGACGCTATTGAATCCATTTAAAAATATACAGGATTGTGAGCATGGGACAGGAAAGAGTGTTACAAATTAGGGCGATGTAAACATTCTAGTAAAGCTAACCAATTTGAGATACTGGGGAGAGGTCAGTGAAAGGAGGTGCAATAGTGCTATTATACTTCCCTTTAGTGACCGTGGACACATTCTCTGCTGCTTAAAATAGAAACATATTATTTTTCAAAAGAAGATTACAAATACTTGATTTTTTAAAAAAAAAGAATAGTTTATTTAACCTTTGATCTTTTTGGAAATAGTATCTCTTATGATGAGGAAGCATTTAATATATTTTTGGTTCCTATAAATACATTTTAAAATCTGCTAATTTATATTTATTTGTTTATTTATTTATTTATTTATTTTGTGGCACCAGGGATTGAACTCACAGCCTCGCGCCTGCCAGACAGGCGCTTAAGCCTTTGAGCCAAACTCCCCGCCCTAGTTTTTTGAGGCAGGGTCGCACTATGTAGCTCAGGCCAGCCTTGTGCTCGCGTTGTAGCTCAAACCGACCTTGAACTCACAGCGCTCCTCCTACCTCAGCCTCCAGAGTGCTGGGATTAAAGCCGTGTGCCACCATGCCCGGCAAGCACCAGGGATCGAACTCACAGCCTTTCGCCTGCCAGACAGGCGCTTAAACTGTTGAGCCAAACTCCCAGCCCTAATTTGTATTTAAATTCATCTAAAAAGTGAAAATATAAAATAATATGATCTTACTTTTTTATGAAAATATTATTTTTATCTCTCCATGTCCTCAAGGAATTCATATATAGAAATCAGGAAAGATTTTGTGTTGGCGTTTGGTGAAAGGGAAGAGCTTTTTCTTTTATCATCATACATTTTTGCATCACATGAATTTTTATAATAGGTGTATATCTTTTAAAAAGTGTCCCATATGTTCTCACATAAAGCCATTATACCAAAATAGTAAGAATGATTAATTGTAAGTTGGGTGGTTTTCCTCTGTAAGTGAAAGAAAATTCTACCCCAAATGACAAACAATCAAGGCGTTTATCATTTAGTAAAATAGTACAATAGCTAGGTGATCAGTACTTGATAGTGTGTGGGTGTGTCAAGTCCTTCATCATGCAGCTCTGCCCTGCAGGCCTTGGTGCCATGGTTAGAGAGTGGCTTCCCCCAGGTGTCACAAGTTGGCTTGTAGCACTGCCAGGCTTCCTGGTTGTTGATGCATGGCTAATTCCAGAGACAAAGGAGGTGAACATTGCTTTTTGGGGTCTCCTTTTGAGACATGTGATTCAGAACTTCCATGACAGTTCATCCTTTATAACTCAGTGGTCCAAGTAAGATCACCTGCCCATTCTTATCTAGTTGTTGGATGAACTCAGAAAGGCGGGTATCATACTTAATCAAGTTTGTATTGGGAGGAAGAAAGGAAAAGGAGAAGTAAGAATTAGCTAGGTACAATGTCAATGTCTGTGTATTGGTGATTGAAATTTTCTTATTTGCAATTTTTTGTAGTTTTTAGTTTCAAACTCTACATAAATTAATGGACTGCTTTTAGTTTGCCTTTTAATTGAATTATGAATGCTACTTGATTATCATGAAGACATCCTGTTTAAACATCATATAACTTTTTACTAGTATTGAATAGATATGCTATGTGTTGTTAGATCCTCCTAATAAGACTGAAACACATACTGTGGACAAAAACGGAATCCCTAGGTTGTAAGTCATTTTTATTTTTAGAAAAGAATATCAGCATTTCCCCACCAGATACATTACAAATGTTCATAACAAACTTGAATAGAGTATTATTTTAATATTGGCTCTCAGAGATGCAGAAAAATTATACAGAAATTTAATAATATATGAATTGTTTTCAATATATGAAAGGAAGATTATCTTTAAATATTTAGAATGCACTGTCTCTGCCATTAGGTTTTCATAATTTTTGCATTTTGAGAATAATGAACAATTTTTATGTCATACAATGATGACCGCATTTTAACTCTTTTTCTGAATTGGAATACGTTGAACCAATTTAATTGAAATAAAAGCCCATGGAAATGACTTTTGAAGATGAACTTCGAAGATTCATAGGCCTTTTCTTGAAAGGAAATTGCACTGCCAGGGGTTAGCTTGGGATGTGTTGTGCCCTTGCTATTGGCAGGATTTTTCTTTTTTAATTGCAGAAGATTGGCAATAAGGAGGTAGAAAGACAAGAAAATATATTAATATTCCTAATTCTTTTTCAACTGAGTCACTTGCCTGAAACAAAATTAAATTAAGATTTTTATAATTTAATGGTTCTTTAGTGATATCAGAGAACATTATATGTATGTTACTCTAAGCTCATGTGATTCATGAATACAGAAGTAATTCTTGTGTTTTTAAAAGAATTTCTTTTCCATTCATATCATAATATTAACTTTTCCATAGTAAAATAGGTAGTCTTTTATGCATATGGTTTTTAAAATACCCAATAATTAAATCCAATGAAAACCACTTTTAAGGAAGAAAGAAATTTACCAAACCACAGAATATAACTAGTCATTTACTTATGAGTGAACTTTTTGCATGCTGATAAGGTTGGAAATACCCACTTTATTTTCCTGCTTCTCCTCTTGGCCCACCACTTCTATTAGAAACATTTAAATTCATATTTTATTTCATTATGGACTCACTTGCACTCATGTTGCTGTTATTCTCAGTTTGCTTGAGGTAGATTTTTATGAGGGCTAGGGCGTGACATTTCCAAACTGGGTTCAGATATGAGAATGTGATGAAGTTCTTTCAAAATTGAAACTTGAAATTAAAATTGAAATAAACCAAATCAAAACAAAAAAAACCCATACATTTCATGGGATTTTTATTAAATAATATTTTAATTTGGGAGTTCTTGCTTTAGTAAAAATGTATTTACCCAGAAACATTCAAGGAACCCCATCTAGGGTAAACTACAGTAGTAAAAGCTCTTGATGAAGAGAGCATTGTTTTAACTTCACTCTTGATGGTACTTTGAAAATCCGTTTACAATTAAAATTCAGGTGTGTGTTTTGAACCCAAAAGTATCGCCATCAGTTTTCCTTTTCAATTTTTTTCCCTGTCATACTTTACTTTGATTTTCTAGTTATTAGTTGTAACTCAGGACATTAGTGATTGTATGCATATATTGTTATCATTTTTTTTTTGAGACAGGATCTATGTATTTGAGGCTGACCCTGAACTCATTATGTAGCCCAGGATGGCCTCAAACGCAAAGTAATCATGCGTCATCCTCACAAATGTCGGGATTACAGGCGTGCATGTACGCCTATCTTTTCATCATTTTTAGTCATTTTTCTTAGTACTGATATAAAATAGCTAATGTTTCGAGACTTTCTACCAGGCATTGCTTTAATCCTCAGTATGATTTAATGAGACCCAGAGTAGTCGTAGCAGTATTCACATTTTACAGTTGACCAAATAGGTTCAAAGTGAAAGGCATTTACTGGTAATTTGCATAGATAGGGAAAGGCAGAGTCTAATTCGAACTTCTGCCATTTTTCTCGAAGAGAAAAATGCTTAGCCTATTCATATTTGTTAGGTACTAAAAATGTGGCATTAGCCATATAGTATTTATAAACAACGTCTGGGCAGACTTCGTAATCCTGGGAGGTTGAAGACACAAGGAGACCACCATGTTGAAAGTCTTAAAGCAAATGTTCAGTGCTCGATAATTAAAATTAGAAGATATTAACACTGTCCAGGGCTGAGGTGAGCTAAGGAAACCTTCGAAGTTCTACCATGTTTCACAGAACATAGCCATAGGATAAAGTAAGTTAGCTCTATTCCAAAACATCACATTATTACTAATGTATTTTAGCAGTGGACCATATATTTTAGAGTATTCATACTGTGGTGTTTGTTTCTTTTGACCAAACGTTTGAATTATGCCCACTTTTGTCTTTACGTAGAAATGTGGGATTAATAAAGTCAATGTCTTCACTGAAATTCAGGTTTCAGCACTCAGCAAGAATTTCCTGATCTAACATAAAGATCTAGCTGATAAAATCCACATTCTGATTATTTTGAGTATATACTCATTTTATTTGGATCCAGTTTGGACAGTTTGAATGAAAACTGAATAGAAATATTAATATACTATGATGATATTGTACTTTATCTTAAATTTTACCTTGTTAGCTGGGTATTATACACATTATTGGGGGCCTACACCTAAAATTTACCAGTTGCTTACTAGCACAATTATGCAAGAGCAAACTAATATCCATCAACTCTTCTTTATGATCAGTTGCCGTGAGAATCTTGAGCCATCTTTATGAATCAATACCTTGTAAAAACATCAGTTTATCATATTAATGACCACCATAATTTATTGTATTCCTGGGAGAGAGAAGCTTTCAGGAGATCATAAAATGCATTAGGACCTGCAATGTCCACATGCCCATGCCTCTCTTTAGCAGGCTGACTCCTTTGGGTCAGTTATTCTTAGCCTCGGTATTTCTATCTTATGGCGTTGCAGGTCTAAGATTAGCTTGTTAGGCGTTATCATGCCATCTGAGTTACCTCCTAATATAACTCTACACTGGAATGATTATTTATAGAAAGAGCATTCTGTCATTTTTGGGTTATTTCTAGTAGTTTAAATAAAGAAGAATAACATTCAAGTAAAACCACAGATTCCTTCCTGCTGCCAAAACAACATGATAACTGTCTACTTAAGGGGCAATGGTGTTGTTTAAATGAGTGCTTAGGGTGATTGCAGCATTCTTTTTATCTTGGAAAAGAGAGTCCTATAGGTAGCCATGTATAATGCTTGTGGAAAGGCAAAGCGGCAACCTTGATACTTTCTGTCACAGAGCACACAAGACTCTGGTTGATGATGACAACAAGAGACACACAGGGTTTATTTTTAGAGGCAGACATTGCTAAGCTCTCTGGTTGGTGTTAATATTGCTCATAAACCGGGCCCCTCAGGGCTGCTGACCCTCCCAGTGAATATGGCTTCACACATACACAGACACACTCATACACACTCACACGCACACATGCACACCAGTTTTCTTAATTCACTCTCCAAGGTCAATTTATTTTTAAAAATTTGTGACTCATGACTGATCTAAATTCCATTCAATTCTCCAATAGATTTAGAGTATTTTTTAAATCTCATGAAGATTGGGTTTAAGGGATGGTTTCTGAAAAAAACTGAACACTGTATTTATAAGTACAATGAATATAGAGGTTGACCTTCAAGTGTGGGGAAACAGATAAATGTACATTGTATCATTTCATAATTATAGTACCCATAAAATAATACAACCCATACTTCCAGCTGTATTGCAATAGTATATAAAATATAGCTATAGCAGTTATTGTAATTATAGCACATTAAGTTGCTGATTTAAATAAACAAGATAGAATTCTCAGTATGTGAAGAAGCATGGGCTTCTGCTTTTGATGTAACTCTTAAAGAACCATTACGTTTGAAATATAATAAAATGTGCAATTTTACATTTGAGAGATTTATCTTAGTTTGCTTCAACTGTGTATTTAATTCAGATCTTAGTAATTGGTACTTTGTTCTCAAGTTAGAATTGTCATTTTAATCTGTTAAATTTACATTTTATATTTCTTGATTACTAATTCATTTCAGGTGATGAAATGTTAAAATAGTGTGTTATGCATCTAATGAGTCACAAATGCTTCAGAATATATAATTTATAGGAATCTAGGAATATTCACAATTTTATCATTGTTATAATATTGCTGAATTACGTTATTTACTAAACATATTATTCATTGCTGGATAATATTATTTACTAAAATTTTATATTATCTTCTTAAAAATAAATACTTCTATATTTGTGTTTAACACAAGGAACCTAGTGAGTATTGGGAATGTGCAAGATGAAATACAAAAGTAGGACATGAACAGCGATTAAAGTGTACCTTAAAAGAAGCCAAGGTATAAATACCTGTAGAGTATGGAAGTAGAACTGAAGGAATGACACAACAGGTGGCATCTGACCACTGTTAATGAGCAGGTGGAACATTTAGGAAGGGGATGAGATTGTTTGGAGCTTTGGAAACTGAGGTGAAATAGTCATTCATCTGTTCGTTTTTTTGCTTAAAAATATTTGAAAGTCATCTACATACCATGTTTTTCAGGCATATAGAATGCAAGTGAGACACAGAAACACATGTTTGACTGACTGTTCAGTTGAATGATGGATGGATAAGGCTACTTTAAATAGTAGTAAGTGCTAAGGTAAAATAAAGTTAGAGCATTGAGATTAAAATATACTGATAGTAACAGGGACAGTGTTAATCAGAGTAACCATTGAAGACTTTTGTGGAACCTAAAGCATGAATATCCCTCCAAAAAAAGTAAATTTCCTGAAGCTTTACACTTGGTCTAAGTTAAAGTAGGAATTCTGGAGTTGCTTTCATCCCTGTGAACTCTGTCTTATAGAAGGAATGGGGAAGGTTTGTACAGTAGATAGGCAAAGGAGCCTGGGAAAGGTTGTTATTCAGGATTTTCTGTTTTCAGTAAAGAGAGATGGTAGTCAAGTCACCTCTTTCTCAGGTTAAGATTATTGCTTGGAAGTGAAGGCCTTTTCTGAGTACCTTACTTTTCCTTACTCCTAAAGGTTCTTCTTTGTCCTTCATTCCAAATTTACTCTCAGCTTTGCTGCAGCTTTTGACTCAAGCAAGCAAAGCTTTTGCTGGTAGTTTAGTGGAGCTAACAGATTTTCTTCCCTGCAAGTCAAAAAGTAGGGGAACACTATGTCCTCATCAACTGAACTAACAAGTCTGAGAACACTTTCTCATAAACACTATATTATACTCTTTTTAAAGGGGTAAAAAACACAGCATTCATTACACAGGTTTTTACTGTGTACCTGTGTTGTGCCAGGTTATTTTATTCTGGTAAATCCTGGGTCAAATAGCTCTTTTGTTAGTTAGATGGGCGGAGAGCTGTAACTTACAAATAAATATTTGGAATGCATAGTCTTCATTGTGTTGCTAAGTGGCTGGATTAGTGACAAATTATTACAATAATTGCATGCATAATTATTTCATGGAGGTGACAAGTCTGTTGTCAAGAAAGAAGAAACAGCAGTGTGTGCTGAGTGATTTCCCCTCCATGCTATGCTTTCTTGTGGAGAGGAGAGGGAATGGATGGGTGCGTGCAGTAGGCTGGACAAACATTTCTGAGGCACTGACACATTATCTCACATGCCTGATGTCTCATGGGATTTTCCCTCAGCATTCCAATTGGTGTAAGTCAAGTAGAATGAAAGCACAGTTATAACAGAGCAGGAAGTGTTCTGAAGCTATTTTAATCTCCATTTACTTCTCTGCCTTGGAAGGGATGGGGAAGCCTTTGTCAACTGGTAGATGAGGGAGCCAGGGGAAGGCTCTCTGTGATTGCCTCTAACTTTAATAAAATGGGAACTGAGCCAGACTCCTGGCCAGTGTGATTTTGGGTTCACAGTGCAAGTCGAGGAAAAAGAGTTAGCATTTCACACCTCCAACTATTGTCTCAGTCAATCACCATTTATTAGTACATGATAGCTGTTTTTTAAATCTAGGCTAATCTTTCATGTGTTTGTGTGTAAGTGTGTGTGGTACAGACAGGTTTGTATGGGTTCCCAACGGTCAGATATTTCCCTTCTCTGAAATATTTCTCTGCTCTGTTCTATCATGTCTTCAGTGGATGCAGTCCTAACGTAAGTCTTACTCAAATGTTCCCTAATGCCCCACACAGTCGTTGATTCTCTGGTACCACCTGCAACTCTCAAGCAGTGATGTGAATCCCCCCACCCAGCCCCTGCCTTTCATTCCCATAGCCCGGTCTTACTCTCTGAGAACATTTCTATTTTCTGTTTTACACTGTGGTTATTTATGTACACGTGTCCCCATCCCCCCAATTATTTATATTATAATCTCTAAGAGGAAAAGGATCATATTTTACTTCTATTTTTATTCCCTACAGTGCCTAACACATAATTGATCCCTGAGACTATATTTAAATGAATGAATGAGTGATTAAAGATTTCAGTGTTATTGCACATAGGCTGTTTTTCTGAATTTTATATACTTTTTAGAAATGATTCCTTCTCTTCTGCAGAAAATGACTCTTCCATGTCTATAAATTTGAAAAATGTAGATATTTTTAAATGTTAGAGCCTTTCACTAAAAAATTAAAACCATTCATTATAGGGTATGTCAAGAATGACCATCAGTGCTTTGACTATACATACATACATATGTGTGTATATATATATACATATACATATATTTATACAGATATGTATGTATATATATATATATGTATATATCCCTTTAAATGTTTCAGTTATTCTGAACAAAGAAAATTTTGGAACATTCTTAATTTGATTTTTCAATGAATAATGCCAATAGAAATTTCATGAGATATGTTCCTGCATTCAAAATGTGAAGTGTGAAATAGCTAATTTAAGACTGCCTGAATATGAATGCATACTTTTTTATCCAAGGAGAAGAATAAATTTAGTTGTGAAAATGATTACAGGTGTACTTTTATGTTATTCAAATACCACTTCACATTTAATACTATTTTTTCTTCTGTGATATTTTTATGCAGAGACAATTTTCTTACATAAAGGACAAAAAAATGGATGAATCTTTCTGCTAACAATAGTATCAATTTAAAGTAATTCTATCCCTAGGATGGCTATTTAGAGCTTATCTACATTTATTCAAGCATTATTTAATTGACAATATCTTTTTAAAAGGAATCCAGAAAATGTGAGCTTTTGATAAACAATTTAATAAGCAAATTTTGAATGCCAAGAATATCAGTAATTTTTTAAAATTATCTTAAGTAAAATGTCAGAACAGGGAATTCACATAGTGAGATATTAAGGAAAGACAGATGGAAGGGGTGAATCAATCTCTATGCACAGCAATTCAAACAGAAGAATGAAGTAAATATATTTATGTCTAAGTGAGAGTGGAATAATGGAGGGAATAAGAGCAGTAATAGTAGGGGAAAACAATTTTTTTCAGGGTAATCGTTCAAGTCTCAGCTTAAATTAGGATAAAAGCTGTACGATTCAGAAAATTGAGTTAGTTGATAATATGTGTGGGATAAGGAAGGAGTTGGATTGGAAAACCAAAATTGACAGCATAGGTGTTGAACTCATCATAGTAGAGCACTACAAATAAGTACAGCTCAGTGTCCTTTTATTGACTTTCAAATGCTGCTAATTGGGTTTTCTTATCAGTGTGTTTCCAGGATAAGTTTCTCACTGGTACAATAATGACCTTGGATCCATGAGTTTCCCATTCCTCTATTAAACATTAATAAGAAATAAGAATTGGTTCAAGTAGATTTCCAGGCACTTTTAATTTTTGGATCTACAAACAAAGTTCATTGATATTACTCATTTGTTTCATTTCCTAAAAGATGAGACATAAAAATGTTAGAAAAGTTATCTGAATATCAACTTAACCTAACATTGTAAAATGTAAAACAATTCTCAAGCAACTGATGAGTAAATGTAATAAAAAACAATGCTCTTAGCCTCTCGGTATTTATTTTCCCAAGATCAGATGAAAGTTCTTCATGTCTGACCTGTGCAGATCAGTGATTCTTTTTGTTTCTTAATTTTCCACTATATTGCATAATCCCAAACTTGAATACAAACATAACTTGAAAAACCTTGTGAGAACTCAAATTTATATGGCTAGAAAATATATTAAATTTCTTTTTAGACATGAGAGACATCTTTGTATCTGATTATCCACTGTCTGGTCAGCTTCCCTGGGCACTGAAGCAACAAATAGTAGAGATTATCTTTATGCTTAACCAGTCATATATGTCAGATCCAATTTCCTCATGTCCCTGCCAAAGTTGGATACTGACAGACTTTAGATATTTTTGCCAAACTGAGAGATGAAAAATGAATAATGCTACTATTTTTTATATAATTCTCCTGACTCTTAGTAGGCTGAAAACATTTTTTATATGTTATTAGCTTGTCGGGTTTTCTTTTATGGAGATACAATTCCAGGAACATAAAAATGTTTAAAAAGAAAAAAATGTATCAATGAACGTCAGTTCATTAACTGATTAAGTGAAAGGAAAGGGATTATTTTTAGATGTAGAAAAACATTCAGCAATATTTAGTAACTTTCCAGGGCAGAAACTTGTATTAAACTAAAAGTAGAAGAAAGTAGAAGCAAGTGAGGGGTAATTACCAAAATCTTATCTGAAACTTTGCATTTCATGGTAAAATTGAAGCATATTCTCTTTAATGTCAGAAACTTTGTTTTTGCAGGTTTTTCTCATTGTTTGAACATAAGATGTGAAAGAATTTGAAGGGTAAAGAAACTAATTGAAGTGGTGAGAAGTTCAACTAGATTGTTTAGTATGTATGAAGTCCATTCTGCATCGCATAAAGAACAGGATTACTTAATACCAGAAAAACACTCAAACACAAAAGATTATAAAAACTAGTATCATTTACAGTAGTGACAGAAATTTTATGGAGAAATTAAAAACATTGAAGGACTACCATGAAAAGATGATCAAGTTTTAGAGATGCTGTGTTCATGAAAAGGAAGATTGTATCTGTTAAAAAACTGTTTCCCCCACACTAATTTATCCAGCTTTGTCTTTAACATAGCTTTCTTTTAAAAACATAGGAGACGTAATAATATAAATGTCATAATAAATGATACTGTAGAGTGAAAAGTAAATATTCTTTCCACATCAACTCTGCCAGCTGTTCAGTTTTTTCCCTTATAGTCTGATAGCAACTTTTTCTGTATTTTATTGATATGCTCTATGTCAGTACGCATTCATTTAAAATCCTGAGAATCTATCAAGAAACATTGCCTATAGATTCTAAAATTCAATATATGAACTGTTGAACACAAATGGAAATTTTAAAAGCAAAAAAAGCAGTGGAAATAGATTTCAAGTTATATAAAAATGTATTAATAGTGGTTGATTTAAATAGTCAAATTGATCGCAAGGCATATTTATCAATGGAAAGACAATAGAGTATTAATAAAATTATTTGGGAGCAGTCAAAATATGCAGTTGGTAAACAAAACTAAGTTATCTGTTCACAAATGTCTATTTTTATAATGCCATTTTTATCCAGTTGGGCATGTTGCAATGTAAATTTCTAAAAAGCCAAGGCAGTCTATAATGCATTAGGGTCTTGCATTTTTGTGGAGGTGTGGGCAGAATTTCAGTTACGTATAACTAAAGTACGTGAGAGAAGTACTCAGTGTTTGTATAGCTCACCAGCTTTCAAAAGGTAATTTCAGACTAATTTAAAGATTCAGATTAGCGAGTACATTCCAGGCAGAAAGGGCAGCCAGTGCAAAGGCCCCAGTCTGTGTGTAATCGGCGGCTGTTCTCAGAGTGAAGAGAAGTATGGCAGCAGCATTTGCAGCAAAGCAGAGTGTTTTGGGTATTGGGGATGGGTAACCAGAGTCGGCCACTGTCTGTGTGACATGAGGCTATGATAATTGTCTATGGCACATGTAAGACATGAAGGGTTGCCTGATTGCTATTAGTCTCTGGCATTCTGGTGTCCTTAAAAATGTTAATATATATGGAGAGAGAGAGAGAAGGAAGTGATTTTAGTTTTACAATATACTGGGTTTCATTGTGATATATATACATTTTTTTTTTCATGTCTCTCACTACCCCTGACTCCTCCCCTTTACACTCTTCTTGTTGATTTCCTTCACCTTGTCTAATAGTCTCTCATCTACTTTCATGTCTTTTTTTCTTCTAGGTTCTACACATTAGAGGAAATGTGATTATTATCATTCAGAGTCTGACTTAGTAGCTTGACTTTTCAATGACCTAAAAAGATGAGGTCAGAAGTCTGTGTATCTTCTACAATAGATGTATTTTTGTTTCAAGAGGCAAATACCCACAGTAATGTGTGTGCTTGAGACTGTCAATTTATACTTCAGATTTTAGGTTTAGAAATTTACTCAGATGTAATTTATTTGACCCTTATTGTTTATTGTGAAGCTTGTGTTCTGTATGGTTTTGAATATATCTTTTTACAAAAGCATCATGGTCTGACCTTTTTACAAAGAACTGTTCAGTAATTGGTTTGACTTACCTAGTTTGATCCTTTATAGCAATAAAAAGAATTTCTATATATAAACAGTCATGAGTCACTTAATGACAGTATGTGTCCTGAGAAATGCAAGCTCAGGCAATTTCAGTGTTGAGTG
This sequence comes from Dasyprocta punctata, assembly GCA_004363535.1. Taxonomy (NCBI): domain Eukaryota; kingdom Metazoa; phylum Chordata; class Mammalia; order Rodentia; family Dasyproctidae; genus Dasyprocta; species Dasyprocta punctata. The sequence goes on along the minus strand of RJWM01000210.1, from coordinate 225,082 downwards.
AACATCATATCATAGGATGTAGCCACAAAAACCCAGTACAATGTCCTACACTCCCATATTACATAGTGTAGCCTGTTGCTTCTAGTCCTCGAGCCTGTGTGGCATAATGAATACTTTAATGGTAGTGTCTGTGTATTTAAACATATTGAAACAAAAAACAAATTCAGTAGAAGTATTAGGTGACATGAGTTTTTCAGCTCCATTACAATCTTATGAGACCACTGTTATAAAAGACTTTTAAATCTTTACTGTTGGGTATTGAACAATGAGCTTTCAACATGAGATACATCCCCAGCTCTTTCTGTTTCTTCTTTGGAAACAGACTTTCTTTAGGTTGCCCAAATGGGACTGAAACTCGGAATCCTCTTGCCACAGCCAATAAAGATTGTCAATTATTTATCAGAAAGTTAAGATTGTCTCATCAGTATTCACGTTTTTTTTTCCTACCTCTTTGCTCAGTTGCAAGACTTGAATTTTTATATTTCATTTCACTGTTAAAAACTGAAACTTACAGCACCTGCCTGGCAAACACAAGGTCCTGTGTTTGATTCCCAGTGCAAACAAAACAAAACAAACGAACAAACAAAAAACACAAACCTGAGACTTAGTTCAGAATTAGAAATGTAGCTGAAATTTCAGCCTAATAGCACTGTAACAGAAATTATTTTGAAGGAATAAGTAATTCAGTCAAATACTTCTGGGGATATAGCTCAGTGACACAGCGTCTGCCAGGCAAGTGCAAGGTCCTGGGTTTGAGTCTTGGCACAAAGAAATAAAATAAGTAAGTAAAAATAAAAAGTAAAAAAAAAAAAAAAAAAGAATCTTTCCTTTCATTACTTTAGTGAGTATTACTATGTAATACCAGGAATTGCTGCGGGTCACCTCCTTGACAGATAAGGAATCGTTCTTGGCTTTTTTTTCCCTCCCAATTTATTTTAATTTGAGATAATACTTTTTCTGAAACAACAGTATTTTGGAATAAGTATTACACTGTCCTTAGGTGTGTTTTTTTAAATTCATAACTTTCCTAAGCCCTAGCTTGTAGTTATATGGTTAAGATGTCTAAAAAGAGAAAGATTATATTGGTTATTGGTTCTAAAATCATACTTTATTGGGTTTTACACCTACCATGGGTGATATTTAGATGTTGCCAAAGCTACATGTTGCAATCAAGATAACAAGAGTATTTTTTCCTTCTTTCCCATTCCAATCTTTTGAAATGTAATGCATGGAAATTTTTCTTTCATATGCTAAGTGTATCTCATTGCTGAATATAGTGTGCCTCACTGAAGTAGTCCTTTCTTTGCCAAAAACACATCAGTCATTCACAAATATTCAGTATTCTCAGAATGAAAAAGAAATTTAGCTACATGGGTAGTTGGTGAAAGCCAGTTTGCAGACTTCTAACTCACACAGGGTAAGACATATTATGTGTAATCTAAGGCTAAATATTAGATTCTAGCACATGAGTTGGAGTATCAGATATATTGGATCCTGTAGATTATGGTACCCTAGACCAAGATTTGCAACCTGTTAGTAGAATGATTGTGGTCTTCTCTTTTGTCAATGAGATCAGTTTTGGAGAACAATTAAGGGTCCATAGGGGAAAGTATTAATGCTTTTGTGATAGTATATGCTTTCTATAAAGTTTTAAAAATACATAAAATTAAAATCCCCTGTATTAATTAAAATATGGAAATTCAAATAAGCAAGCCTAAGACCTACAAGAATGCCTGACATCTGATAATTTCTTCTGTAAGTGTGTTTGGGGCATGCAAATAAATGAATGAATGTAATATAATCCATTTACAGCCTCTGATATTTCAACTGCACATGTGCTTTTGCACTTCAGATGTTCTTGGTCCCTTATTCCACATTTCCTAAGCATAAGATATATAAAGACTATATTTCAAAAGCCAATTTTAAGTTTAAAAAATTGAGGAAAGTATTTCTTGTCCCTCACTGTACTTCTGTTTTGGGTTTAATCATTATTATGTTTATGAATATTGATTATGTCATCCTTCAATTATGGAGATCCTTCAGTGACATTCAAGGTTTTTGTGGGCTATTTCAGACAAAAACAGCTTTGCAGCTGTGGTTTTAAACTCTTCATCCTTCTTTCAGGCCTCTTTCCAGTGGGCAACATTCTGTTACTCTAATTTATAATATGCAGTATAATTAGAGAATAACACATCAGATGATAAAGCTTATTCCTTTGGCTTCTAAAGTAAGAGTGAAACGATTCTTAAGAAGAATTTCTTTAGGGTAAAATACATTTTAACTAGGTTTATATCCATAGAAAATGTAGTTTGGCTAATAAGCAGCCAAATGCTTTAGTATATTCTGGATAGCTGAGGTTATTAATATCCTCCAAAGTGCAGGCTGTTACCTTTCAGTCCTCGTTAATATCCTGTTTACCTTGAAATATTAATAGGAGAAGCCCAGCTCAACCTTCCTCCCACTTCCTTCTGAAGAGAACCTCAGAAAATGTTCTGATATGTATTGTATTAGTCAGCTTTCCCATTGCTGTGACACTATACCCGACACCCACAGCACAAAGGAGGAGGTATTTAATTTCACTCGTGGTCTTAAAGGATTTAGTCCATCGTTGCTAGGCTCCAAGGCAGAAACATGGCAGAAGAGCCAGAAGAGCAAAGCTGCTTAGATCATGGTAACCAGGAAGCAGAGAAAAGCAGCATCCAGCAAGAGACCACAGACCATTTGTAAGACAAAAGGTCATGCTTCCATGTCCACCCAGGCACACCCAGATTTGTGCTCCACCAGTCTTCTGGGCAGCCATCAAACGAATCACATTGACACAACCCAGCTTCATCATTTTATCTTACCCTTTGTCAACTTTATACCCTAACACATCTCTTTAAAGCACACTTACTATCCAAATAAACACAATAATAAGTTAGTCATTCCACCTAATATGATACATCCGTTTTGGGTAGTACCAAAATAGCAAATATACTTTCCCAAAGTTCTTCATAGTTCCACAATTTTTCAGAACACCAAATTTAAGTCTCTTCTGAAATACAAAGCAAATCTTAAGCCGGGCATGGTGGTGCACGCCTTTAATGCCAGCACAATGCTTCAAGGCCGGCTTGGGCTTGTGAATTCAAGGCTGGCCTGAGCTACATAGTGTGACCCTGCCTCAAAAAACCAGGGCCGGGAGTTTGGCTCAGTGGCCTAAGTGCCTGTCTGGTAGGCATGAGGCTGTGAGTTCGATCCCTGGTGCTGCAAAAAACAAAAACAAAAACAAAGCAAATCTGAGTTGTGAACTTCTGTAAAAATAAAGAACAAATCACATAGTCTCAAGGTACAATGGCACAGGTAAACATTCTAATTACAAAAGGAAGGAATAGGGTGATAGAAAAACTTTAGACCAAAACCAAGCCAAAATTCAACAGGATAAATGTTAAGTCCTGCAGCTCGATATCTGGTATCCAGGACATGGTGGTGAGATCTGAGTGGGGATTTGTGCAGCCCCATTCCTGCTGATGTACCATTTGCAGCCTACGTGGCCTCTCCTTGGGCTCTTCAGGTGCCATACATTCTTCACTCATGGCCTGCAGCTTTCCTTGGTAGATGTTCCATGTTCCTGGCATCTTCGTTTTCTTGAGGTCTCCACTATACCTTTGGCTTTATTTCCTCAGCTTCATGCACTGCCCTCTTCTGGGCTCCTTGCCTGGTCTCCCAGACCTTTTTTGAGATCTTGGTGGAAGCCTCCCTGACCCCACAAGTCTTGTATTTTACATGCCAGTAAAACTAGCATCACATGGAAAACACCAAGGTCTGCATCTGGCATGGGTTGTCTCGACCCATGACAGTAGTTGACTCAGTGCCTGAATGGCTGCGTATGGTACAATGAGTCCTGGGGAACCAATTCCAAGGAAAGTTCTTCTCTAATGAAAGATTTATACTTTCGTACTCCTGTGCCTGTGCTTGCTAATTCTTGAGATGCTTTCAAGGTATTTTTTATGTACAAAGCAGTTGGTTCTTGGCACTAATCTTTTCAGCAGCTACAATTCCATTGGTGCCAACTGTATAAATGATTTCTTCTGAGTGAAATTTAAGTTTTTAAAAGTTTTCTGCTCTGCTTTTTGCCCCTAATTGTCATTATGAATTTGATTGAAAGCAGTTTATAGTACTAATGCCATATCTTGAATGTTGGGATGTGAAATTTTCTTCACCACTTACTGATCGATCACTTAGTCCATAGCTCTTAAACTCAGGCTCCCACAAAGTCTCACGACTTTGGGCAAGATGCAGGCAAATTTTTTTTTCAGAAAGTAACATATATGATCACTCATCCAGTTGCCAAGGAATTTCTTGTTGCCATCAGAAACATTCTGAGCCTGGCTTTTACTCTGTTTTCCTGTCGGCGTTCTGGTCTTCTGAGCTCCAATCAGAATCAACTATGAGGAGCTGCTTATAGCATTCTAGAGCTACCTTTGGCAACATTTCCAAATGTTTCTAAACCTCTCTGGGTAACTAGTTCTAAAAGTTTCTAAACTGCAGGTAAGTTACAGTCACATCAAGGACTCTACCTTTCCAGTATCAGTCTTCCGTATGAGCCTTCCTATTGCTGGATACAATACCTTGTGAAACCCACAATTTAAAAGAGAGGTTTACTGAGTTCCTGGCTTCAGTGGATTCAGGTGGTGTTGAGCTGTCTCCCACGTAGTAACATCATAGTGAAAGGCAGTGGAGGAAAGCTGGTTAGTTCTTGGCCGTTAAGAAGCATAATAGGGAGCTAGAAAAGGAGGGATGAGAGACTAGTTATAGTACTCACAGTCATGCCTCTATGACCCACCCAGACATGCACAGAAGTATGCGCCACCAATCTGCTGAACAGCTCCCAAGCCAATCAAGTTGACACAAGCTTAAAAACTGTCACGCGTCAAATTAAAATTCTGAGACAATAATATATGGAATATCTGATCTGCCTTATCTGAATAAAAGTCAAACTTCTGGAATAGTAGCAAAGTATATCCAGAAAGATTATTTTAAAAGCCCATCTTCTGATTTTTGCCTTTTTTTGGAAAACAAAACAAAACAAAACAAAAACAATTACACCTACATTCTTTGTATATTTATGATTTTTCTCTAAATAAACACCAATGTTTAGTCCAAAGCCTAGTATCTTGGTTCAAAACTGGTGAATTTACACTCAGAAAAATTTACATTCTAGTGTATAATGGCAAACAAAAAGGATTATGATGTGAAGAGCACTAAGTGCTGATGGTCACTGATGTCTTTTAATAGATTCCATTTTCATGATGGTCTCATTTCACTGCTTGCCACTTGCCACTGTTTCTATAAATGGTAAATGGTCTCAGAATGCATTATGAAAATGAGTTCTGAGGACGTGTTATTTACTTGCTGCTCTCTACTGTATTTCATCTAAAGTGTGGTCTATTTTTTTAGTTTTTATTAGTACATGTTTACATAATAGCATTCTTTGCAGGCAGTTAGTACATGTACATATAACACATCTTAATTCTTTTCAACCCCTTTCTGTCTCCTCCACTTCTTATCTCCTTCCCATTGGAGAAAGATCTGTCTTCCTAATATCTCTTATCAATCTTTTATTATGCCCTTTATTTATGTTTTGGGTTTCTCATATGAGAGAAACCATTCAATTTAAGATTGTGCATCTGATTTATTTCACTTAGTATTATTTTCTCAAGGTAGATTTATGTTCCTACAAATCAGGTTTATCCTTCTTAAGGATTACTTCCTTAAGGTAAACTTCAGTAATACTCCATTTTATGTAAATCCCACATTTTTTTATGCATTCATCTATTGATGGCCATATTAGACTGCTTCCAACATTTAGCTATTATGAGTCATGCTAGTATAAACATGGGTATGCACGTATCACTGTAATATGATGATGACCAAGTCTTTCAGGAAGATACCTAGAAGGGAAATAGCTGTGTCAAATGGAATTTCTAGTTTCAGAATATTGAGAGCCATTGGTTTTACTAGTTTAAATTCTCACCAACAGGGTAGAAGAGTTTTTTTTTTTCCTGTAGCCTCACTGGCATTTGTTATTTGATTTCTTGATGATAGCAATTCCTTCTGGTATAAGATGGAATCTCAGCGTTACTTTAATTAGCATTTTTTCTAATGGCCAGTGCTGTTGATCATTTTTTATGCATTTATTGGTCATTTGTACTTCTGAGAAGTGTGTATTTGTTTGACATGCCAATGTTTTAAATTCTTTTATTTTGAGGAGGGGATCCAGTATTTTCAGTTCTATATATATGACTGTTACTAGTCCTTTGTCCAAAGAATAACTGGAAAAAATTTTTTTCCCATTCCCTAGATTTTCTCTTCACTCTGTTGGGTTTTTCTTTTGCTGTGTAGAAGCTTTTTGGTTTGATATAATTCTGTTTGTTGATTCTTGATACTATTTCCCACGCAGTCAGGTCCTGTTTGGAAAGTCCTTGCCTATACTTATTTTATCTTCCAGCAGATTTTTTCTGTTTTAACATTTATATCTTTGATCCATTTTGTTTTGCATTTAGTACACAGTGAGAGACATGAGTCTAGAGTCAAACTTCGGCACATGGGTAGCCAGTAACCATTTAGTAAAGAGGTTATCTTTCCTCCAGTGTTTGATCTGATCCCTTTGTCAAAGAAAAATAGTTGAAGTGCTTGGAGTTGTTTCTGCATCCTCTATTCTGTCCCATTGATTTGTATGTTTGTTTTCATGCCAGTGCTAAGCTGTTCTTTAAAATTATTTATTTACTTATTTATTTATTTTAAATTAGATTTTGTTGCTGTATTTTAGATATACATAATGATCACATTCATCATAGAGAATTTGTACCTGTACATGACATAACTTGGTTTTTTTCCCATTCCTGTACCCTCCCTTCAACTCCTCCACTCCTCTTTTACAAAAGCTTTGTTGCTTTGTTTTCCTTCTTTTCTAATTTTTGTTTTTACTTTTCCATTGTAACTTTGTGATAAAACTTCAAATCCAGTGTTATGATGCCTCCCTCTTTGCTGTTGTTACCCAGAATGGTTTTTGCTATTCTGGGTCTCTTCTGGCTCCATGTGAATTCTAGGATCATTTTCTCCAGTTCCGGGAAGAATGCTGCTAGTGTCTTGATTGAGATTGTGTTAAATCTGTGTATCAGTTTTGAAAGTTTGGTTAGCTACTTTAACTATATTGGTTCTGCCCATCCAGGAAGAGGATGTATCTTTCAATTTTCAAAGTCCTCTTCCATCTCCTTTTTTCAATATACTGTACTTTTCATTGTAGATGTCTTTCACTTCACAGTTAGGTTAAATGTAGTCTTTTGTACATGATAAGAATGCAATGTGCTGATTGGGAATTAAAGAACTAAAGGTAAGCTTGTGGGAGGGGATTGTAGTTATTCCTTCTCCTCCCCACCTTGTCTCTTACATTCTGAGAGTCCGGTAGGGCTCAAGTTATATTTGCCCCCTGCATTTATTCTAAAGAATTAGCTGTTCTCTGCTATACATTGTGCACTGTCTGTTATTCTTTTGTTTTCATTCAGCTTCTTTTCTCAACACTGACTTGATCATACATCCATTTTGCAGGACAATATGTTAAAGGTAAACCCATACCAGTTAGGCCTGGGAACCTCAACTAAAAAATAGGACTTTAAATTCCATGCTTTCCCTTCATCTCTGTTTGTGCCAAGGCTGTGATACCAGGTTAGAAAATGGATTTTATTCTAGAGTTGACAATAAACAGCATGATAAGAGTAAGCATCTTCTTTCACATGCTGAGGAACGTGGCTATACTTCTCAAGTCAAAATTAGAATGACAGCTATTCTGGCTAAAGTACTTTTTTTTTTTTTTTGTCATAAAATACAAATGGTCCCTTCCATTTTCTTGTCCCAGATCTCACAGTCATGTGATCACACAGTGTTATATAGTGGTCACACATAAATTTTTCCTTTTGAAATAACATGAGACATTTCACCATAGACACTTAATCTTGTGTTTTGTATGTTTCAATCAAGCATTTAAAGGGAAGTTACCCATTACAGTTTTACACAGTCTAATATTTATTGATTCAGTGTCTCCTATAGTGGGTGATTTTACTGGAAATTGTTTTGCATAACTAGATTGAATGCAACTCATCACTCAGGTATTTGGGAATCTCTTCTATATGAACCAAAGTGGAGAGCTTGAAGGCAGCCAGATAGGGACTTGAAGAGTCCAAGGAATCCCTGAATGGACTTTACGAAATTGCCGAATTCTATGAAATTGTTTGCCAACTAATATAGTTGTGTAAATGCACATTTTTCTTAGGAAACTGTCCTTACTATTTCTAATCTAAAAGAAATTTGTGTATCCAGTAAATGCAAGTGGTCACTTTTAGAGAGACTGGATTCATAGACCCAAGATTAAGAGATACAGATTGCAGGCTGTTAAGAGTTAGGTTTATCCGCAGCCAGTGTGCACAAGAACAAGTAAGGAGAAAACCATTCTCTCAAAGAAACAAAAAATTTGAAAAAATCAAAAAAGAGATGGAACAATAACAAAACTTCCCCAGCCCTATAAGGGCCAAATTGTTGTTCACAGGAGGCCTTGGGGACGGCTCTGTATCACCATGCAGTAACCTGTGGTTCAGTGATGGCCCGTATGGTGAGTGTCTCCCTCCTTGCCTGCCTGCCTTCCTGCTGTCCTGACTTCCTTTCTTCCTCTGTTTTTGCCTTCCTACCTTCTGCCCTTTCTGCCTTCCTTTCTTCCTCTCTCCCTTCTTCCTTCCTTTCTTCTTTTCCTTCCACATTTCCTTCCACCTCACTTCTGCTACACAGGTACTTTTCCATTGAGCTATATCCCTAGCCAGTGGGTATCTTTAAAAACACAGGTGTATCTAAACTACCTTTGAAAGTTCTTTAAAAGGGTAAAGTGTAATTGCTTTTGATTTTTTTAAGAAAAAACTTCAGACATTGGAAATGTTTATTTGGTAGAGTCTGCTATTCCCACATGAAATCAAATGGGTGTACAAGACCTCTCCCCAGCCCCTTAAAGCTGCATCACAATGCAAAATGAGTCCTGACATCCAGAGTTTAATGCTCATATTAGTTTTGCCAACATCTATGGGTTCTGTTAAGTAACAAATAATTTATATAGAATGCACCTAGAGCTTTAAGAGCCTGCTTCACAGATCAATATGAAAAAGATGCTTGCTGAAAATATAGTTCAGGTATTATGCCCTGAAATTTTTTCTGTTAGTGATTTAGGAGGTAAGTTATCACAAGTCATTCTAGGAAAGATCTATGTCAGTATAATCCTATCTAAGGATGGTTAAAGAAAAATGATGGTTTATTTGGCTTTCTAACTCAGAAATGAAATGATAAATTATGCCAATATGTTTTCCAATATGATTGCTTAGTTACCATTTATTGAAGCATGAGAAGGTAAAATCTGTGAGACTAAAATGCAAACTATAAATCAAAAGTTAATACCAAGAATTTACTAGAAAAATTGGTCAAAAGCTATGAAAGAATACATTCACAGAGGAAGACTCATAAATGACCAATGAATATATGAGTAAATGATCAACTTTAAGCATGATTAAAACAATGAGCTTCCAGTTTTGCATCCATTATTTTAGTAAAAAGATGACATGGTACTCCTCATTAGGGTTTGGAAGAAAAGGCAGTCTTGAATGCCATGAAAATTTAAAATCTACACATGCGATTGTTGTACAGAAATACTTGCTTGAATGTATAAGAATTTGTGTACCAGTATATTTATTTGAATTATAGTTTATAGTAATGAAAAATTGAATACAATTTAAGTGTTTGTGAATACACAAATTGTCACACTTTATATATTGAGATGCTTTATAGTCATTAAAATTAGTGAGTAATATCTGAGTATATCGGCACAGAAGACTGAGTGAAAATCAAACAGAACTATGTGCATGGAGAAATAATATATCTGTTACGATAGCAGTAAGAATATTTTAACCCAGTGTAAAAAGTTCTAGGATGAAAAAAAAATCACAGAAAAATTGCTTAAAATAATGATATATAATTTTTTTTTCTTTTTTTTTTTTTTGGTGGCACCGGTGATCAAACTCACAACCTTGCACGTGCCAGAGAGGCACTTAAAACTACTGAGCTAAACTCCCGCCCCTATTTTTTTTTTTTTTTTTTTTTTTTGAGGCAGGGTTGCACTATGTAGTTCAGGCTGGCCTTGCTCACACTGTAGCCCAAGCCGACCTTGAACTCACAATGCTCCTCCTACCTCAACCTCCCAAGTGCTGGAATTAAAGGCGTGTGCCACCATGCCTGGCTTGATATATAAATTTAAAGCAGGAACTATAGTGTTAACTTTGAAATGTTAATATATATACTTCAGTAATAAGAGTTTTATAAACATATATTTGAGTCTTTTTGATATATATCAAAATACTAATGATGCTGTATTTTTCTATTTATTACAAAACCACTTTTAGAAGTTTACTTTTATTTAGTCCACAATTATACAAGTAAGTTATCTATTACTTTCAGAATTGAAACTGTTAATTTTACTTTGCAACATAGGAAACATTCTGGCATAAGAGGCAACCTGTCTATTTAAATAGAGCTGGTTAATTAAGTTATAAAATTGAAAGGGAATAGGATGAACTAAGCAAACATATGTAGTTAGAGCTTTCTGTTCCACTTTTTTATCAAATGATCCTGGCACCTGGGTTTTTTCAACTGTCCGTCTGTTGAATATGATTTTCAAGTGGAAGTTAGAAAAAGTAGTGCTCTCTGGACAATTAAGTTCTTCATTTGTACAGCAATGGTATGTCAACACATATCTTCCAAAATAGCAGTCCTACTACCCTCACTGTCTTGGAAAGAGTTACTGGATATCCAGAGAGTGGAGTGTCACTAGCCTCGAGCCTTTTCTGATGTGAGGCAAGAGGGCTTATGAAAGAAGATAGCCCAGAAAGCTGGAGCCCTTCTCTGCTGTGTCGACATGTCTAGAGCTCAGAATAAAATTGAGTTTCCTGCTTTAGCCATAGCTGTGTCTTAAAATAACCTGGAGAAATTATAGTTCTGATTACATAGAAAGTGAAGGACTTAGAACATTCTCCTAATAAAGCCATGAGAATGACACAAAGCTTAGTCATCGGCAGTCCTTCTCTAACAGGCATTTTAGAGAGGAAAAATAGAGCTTTGAAATTGGATAATTTGATTTGAAATCTTGCCTAATTATTTTAAGAATGCAGAAAACCTTTCTTTTTGGCCAAAAAAATAATGATCTGGAATCCAATTATGAAAGAACAGGCTTTAAAATGTTTGCTATCTCCAGTAATGGAGAAAAATCACGTCTTTAAAATTACATTCTGCTGGAAATCTCATTCTTGGATGTCTTGCTTTTTGCATTTTGAATGGACAAATTTAATGCAATTTCTTTTTGGAAACATGGCATTGGAAAAGTTAGATGGGATGTTTAATTCTTTGTTGGATCCTATCTACCAGAGTACAGATTTTAAGAACAAAAACACTTCTTGTTTCATTTCAGTTCCCCAAGGAAGTTATCTGATTTAACCAAATGCCTTGAGATTTGTAACAACATGGGACATTTATAAGAATCTGTGCCCAGTTACCCATCTATGTGATTAGTACACCATGAATAAAGTAATCAAAGTGGATAAAGCCTCTAATAATCCCAGCTTAAAAGGATTATTACTTTCCATTATTTTTACTGCTAGTATACTACCCAAATGACATTTATCACTATTCTATCTTAACACATTTACCTGTATGCTGTTGCTTTTACAGGGTATTTTATATTTGTTTAATTAATGTTTGAATTGTAGTCATACAAATACAGTACTGTGACAGCATGATTTCCAGTTTTTAGAAAGTAAAACAAGTTAAAGGGAACATATGTTAAGATACTTATATTTTATTTGTAGATTTAAACCCATTCAACTAACAGAACTTTTTAATTAATATTTCAAAATATCTCCAGTTATTTTTACTCCAAAACTAGATGGACATTTAAGTTAGTTTACATGAGATTTAGATTTGACTAAGCCCCAGCACAGTGCCTTGAACAGGAGGTTGAATGAACATTTGTTGAAAAGAAAAATCAGTTATTGAAATATTGTGTCTTCTGTTACCGTTCTCGAGAAATGGTGGTGAGACAACTTAGTAGAAGTGACTAACAACTACATACATACAGAAGACAGGATGTAAGTCTCCAAGGTAATCAAGACCATCAGGAGGATGTTAGACCAAAATTAACACCACGAGAAATGTGTTATGCATATATTACAGCCCACGTGTAGAAATCTGTTCATTTATAGAGAAATTGCCTCTCTGTGAATGGCTAGGTTGGCTCCGCCAAGTACCAAAAAAAAAAAAAAAAGAAGAAAAGAAAAGAAACACCACTTGGGGCCATTCAGAAGTAACAGTCATATACTCTGATTTTGTTTTATGTTACTTTATCGTGCCATTTGGGGGATCAAACCTATAGCCTTTCACATGTTAGGCTGGTGCTTATCACTGAGCTACATCTCCAGCACTCCAAAAGATTTGAAATGAAAAGATACTTGATTAAAAATATATGTCTGTAGATATAGTAATGGAAGTTTTCACAGAGTTTGGATAAGAATGTGAAGGACTGCAAGAATAAAGCTCCAGGCTGAGAAATTCTGGGAACCAGAATCTTCTAATAGTATGATAGGAGCTCCTCCCCAGCTGTCTGACCACATTTTCATTTCTCCTCTTGAGAATGAGAATTGATTATCAGTTCCTGATTAGATTTCTTCCCAAGCCTATAACTGGAAATGGATAGCATCTTAGCTTCTACTCAGATGCATCAGAAAACTCATTTGCCAATTCTGAAAGGAGAAACGTTTTAAAAAGAACCAAACCAATCAATTAAGCCACAAATAAACCATGTCTTTCTTATTTATAGATGCATTTATTTGTTTTACTTACACCATCTAGATGAGGCAATTTAAATAGGGCCGAAGATATATCTTCAGAAGGAACAACATGTATTAATTGCTGCTGGCTTTCAATGTATGATATTTTATTTGGCTCCTCCAAGAGTCCTCTTTGTAGGTGGTAACATAATTTAGGAAGTGAAGAAGCTGAGCTCGAAGATGCTAGACTGCTTCATTAACAAGCATTTATGGATGGCCATCGTACTGATGCCAAAGTGAATGATGTAGTGTCTTGTTTCCAGAAGTACCCCATTTAGAGCAAAGGAAAAACACAAAATAGACTTAATACAAAAGGTATCAAAAGTAGAATAGGCAAGACTGAGCACATCTGGGAAGGTTCTCAAAGGAGATAAGTGAAGAGAAACCCAGCGTGTTTGAGTGTGATTGGAGGACACAGTCAATAATGTTGTTGTGCCAGGAGATGAAGCTGTAAACCAGGCAGGAAAAAGATGATTAAGGATCCTTATTTCCATGGAGAGATAGTGACTACAATTCTTAAGAGGATTTTAAACAGGAATGTTGCAGGATCAGAAATACCCATTGGAAATGTAACTTTGGCTGCAGTGTAAAGGATGGAAGACTTCTTAAAATAGGTTGTGCAATTGGCACACATTGTTAACTGGGAACTACTAGTACCCAGCAGAAATAGTGAGAGCATAATGAGAGGGAACTGGAAGGACTAGAAATAGAAAAGTGAAGAATTAATGCAAAAGGTAGTAGAAAAATCCAGAGTAACACTGAGATTTTTACCATTAAAAACTATATATATTTGAACCATTATTAATTCATCAAACTTGTGTTTTTGAGTGTCCAATATATTCTGGGCATTGACTTGGTCTCTAAATGGATAAGGGGAAAAAAAATCTACCTTATATGTCTCCCTTCATAGGACTTGAACTCTATTATATTTGTCCTAATCCCCCATCATGCATGGCGTGTGTGTGTGTGTGTGTGTGTGTGTGTGTATAAACAGATAATAAATGAATATAAATAACCAAACAGCTTAGTTGGTTAGTGGTAAGTGCTGTTATATAGGGAAACAGTAGAACAAAGGAAGGTAGATCATGAGTGGAGAGAGAGTTGGCTCATTACACAGAGTGGCTTTTTGTGAAAATAGATCTTTTAGCAAAAACTTGAAGGAAGATGACTGAGATGGGGCGTTGCAGAAGAAGCAGATTGGGAGGTCACTCAGTGCTTTCTAGATTCAATTCTTTTTCTTCCCATTGATTGTCTTTTTACCTATCTGAACTGGCAGAAATAAGGGTAGTGCTTGGTGGGGAATACTCACCAGTTTTCACAAAATGAGGGATAGAGAAAGGATGAGAACAGAAAAACTTTAAGTAGTTAAAGGATGGAGGGAAAAGAAGCCCTCCATGATCTGACAGAGTTAGCTAGTCTCAGGGTCCAGCTCAAGATAAGTTGTGTAGGAGTATATATAAAATATATATAATATATATAACATATAATATATATAATATATATAATATATATAATATATATTTAATCATGTAGAGAATGTGAGGCAGATAATGCATATATTGATGTGTATCTTTTGAGGATTGAAAGCTAATAATTTTGTATATTTATCGAAAACTTTAACTATAGTTTTGAACTTGTATCAGAGAGTTTAAACTCAGAATTAGTACTCAGTTGTGAATTTTATATGCAAATTTTAATTTTCTCCTTTTGGGGAATGAAATTGCTTATCAGAGCTGTAGTAAGAGGTGTTCTCCTCTGCTGTTGTTAGCAGTGTGTCCAAGCAGAGGGAAGCACATTGTTTGTATAAAGATTTTATTGAAGATAGTGATATACTATACTACGTGTTGAGCCTTCAGTGTATTTAAAACTAACAAATAACATAAAATTTAAAAATATATTAGTACAATTTTAAAAAGTTGAAACTTGGGAGAGGAGAAAAATTAAATGGAAATGGATATACATTTTCTCTTGTTTTCTCTGATAGAGATCAAAAGAGTGAATTAGAGTGAATGGATATGAATTTTAGCACTGCATAATAGAATATTGCCATTCCAATGACTGGAAAAAGTACATATGAAGAGTTTGTGAGTGACAATTTGGGAATAAGGTGATTTTAATAAAACTTTCATATACATACATATAATATATGTATATGAAATAAAGATAGTATACATGTGGATAAGGAAATTTGCTCTTCTAAATGCAATGATTTTAAAATATGTTCTGGGAAATCTTAGGTGATTCTAATAAAAGTGTTTTAAAAATTAATGTTAGTAATACATTTAATTTTTTTAGTAAGTCATTCATCACAAAGTAGAAAAACTCCAATAAATCATCTGGATAATAAAGCCTCATAGATTTGCATGCCATGGTGTGCTCCCTCAATTGTTCTTATAGTAAAATGAAATTAAATATTGAATAAAGTTAATTTCAGAACATATGTGTTGACAACTGGAAAAAAAACTTGTAATGAGTTAGACATAAACCAGATGTAACACTAGAACAAATAATACTAGTGACTTTCACAAAATTGTAACTAATGATATATCTTACTGTGATATATTTTTATTTGACTAAAATACCAAAGTTTTGTTTCTTTGATCCCATTCACTCTTGAAATTTCTTAATCACTTTGATGACTTTACAAGATAAACCTTTAAAATTACCGTTTGAGTATTTTGAAAGTAAATCTAACTATTAAACTGTACTCTTCTGATTTGCCTACAGAGCTTAGTCAAGTAGTAATTCTTACAGACATTAACTACTGTTCATGCTGATTGATTCTGCCCATTTCATACTGCTGTAGACTGAATTACCCTGCTTTTTAAAACTGTTGTTTTTATATATTCTTCTAATTTTTCATGTATAGTAAAGCTGGCATTAATTAAATATGACTCGAACATGGAATGCATATGAATGAATTCATGGCTTGATGAAAATAGGGCCACTCTTCAAGTATGGAACTATTGTCTCCTGTAAGCTATGCTGGGTCTCGTAGAGTAGAGTTGGATGCACTCTGTGTATTCTCTGGATCTTCAGTCTTCAGCCCTCGTTCCATCTCACATTAAGAGTTGCAACTCCTCCTTTTCCTGTTTCTTTTACTTCCTGCATACAATTTCTAGCTCACCTGACTTTCAGTCTTCAGTCCCACTTCTACAGAAAGCCATACCCTCTCACCTAAGACACAGTGTCCTGTGATTTCCCATTTTGTCTTTTGCCTGTTAATTATCTCTACTGGCTGAAACTCATTGTTTGTACTTTATGCAGGCACATAAATAGTTCTTTTCAGAAACCCTTAGTTGGCATGGGAGAGTTTCACCATGCAGTTTAAGTAGAATCGTTTTATAATAGACTATCACATAAACTTCTTGATTATAGTATTTTGTTGTAACTGTATAGCAGTATTTTAAAGTTTTTATTATTACCCCTTCCACTTGTCACCCCTAACACCAAAAAGGAGCATATCGTGAACACTGCAGAGTGAACTATTACAATTTAATGTCACCATGTATAAAAATTCTAAACTATTAAAAGGATAGCATTTGAGGAGCAATGCAAGATTTTGTTGGTGTGTTTGAACTGCAGCTATCTTTATTACTGCTCTGTATTCACATTCAAAGATCCAGACTGGTAGTTGTAATATAATAGATGTAAAAGGTGAGAAATTTCAATTCTTGTCAATGTGTCACCAAACATATTATCAGAGTTAATCTCATAGGGTGTCAAAGAAAATTAAAGTTGCCTTTGGCTCTATATTATGAGAACTGACTGAAATTTCAAACTACCTCAGTAGCTGACTATATTCAGCTGCAGGAAGCCTTCAATTAACTGCACCAGTTCTATTTGTAGTACAAAGGATCTGTAGCTTAGGATAGCCTACATAACTTAAAAGAAAAAGAAAAAAACTCAACTAGATCTTAACAGTTTCATGAAGTACAGCCTGAGAGAAAAGGATACACAAGTTCAGCCAGGAGCATGAGGATAGTAACTAATTCAAAGACAACGGGGTCTTAGGTTGAACCTTAAAAAATGTTCTGTCTAGTCAATATGAAATTCAGTGGAAGTTTCTTTGAAAATAAGGTAAGCCTGGATATAGAGTAATACTCTCCATTCTAGAAAGTCTAACAATAAAGGTCAGAAATATAAAATGATTTAGTAGAGAAAAGGATGAACTTTCAGAAGAATGGGAGGGAGGCAAGCTCTTTGGATTAAGTGGAAATTCACATGGATTCAATAGTGATATTTCATTTCTATATGATTCTTAGTCTGGCCTGTTTCTTGGATTTAAAATTAAGAAAAAAATGATGGAAATTTAACAGAAAAGACTACAGACTAATAATGCCTCTAATAAGAAATATTCACTCTTTGAAACTATATCAAATAGTAATTTTTGAGTAAAATTTGTTGGAGAGTAAAACATGGATTTTTTTGTATAATTTTAGTTATAACAGTGATACAAATTTTGCTGTCTTTGTTCTTCCTTGTGATCTCCCTCAGCTCTTGTTATATAGACTGTAGCAAGTTTGTTAAAATTACTTTTAAGCATTCAGAAAATTTGAGGGGTATGAGTATTGTGGCAAAATGAGATTTGAAAATCACTGAAAGTCATTGTGGCTCATAAAGAACTTACTAGATTTGTGATAATTCAGGGTTTTAATTATTTTAAAGCTAAAATTCATAGCACAAAAGTCATTCTAAGAATTATAATTTGAATAATAAATCTAATATTTTGCCAAAAATTTAATACTTATTTTAATAAGTTAATTTTGTAGAAAATAGTTGACCAAATTAAGGTTATAATTGTCTGATGCCTATCTATGAATTTCCTTTATTAAAATATGCATGTGCAATTTGAACAATGAAACTTTTTCATAGATTATCTTTTAAAATTCTGAATTTAGTAAAATGTTTGTACTATGTCTCTGCAAATGCAAATAATAAATTTGATAAAAGTATTCTTAAGACAACTACCTAAAAACTTTCTGTATAAAATGGTTTCCAAGTTTCCATTAGTTTTTTGGGGGAAGAGCAGGTCCCAGGAATTGAACTCTGGATCTCACAATTACCAGGGAGGTGCTGCACCACTGAGCTAAATCTTTGGCCCCCAAATTTTATTGGTGGGGTGAACAGGGCCTCCCCAGTTCAGACTGGCTTTGAATTTGCAGCAATCCTTCTACCTCAGCCTCCTGAGTGCTGGAAACACAGTGTGTGTGCCATCATGCCAGGTGTTCCATTAGATGTTTTCTTTAAAAAAATTTAAGTCAAGATTAATGTGTTTATTATTCAGAATGCAGATTTTTTTCTTTTTCTTTCTTTCTTTCTTTCTTTCTTTTTGCACGGGGGATCAAATTCAGAACCTCATGCCCACCAGGCAGGTGCTTAAGCCACTGAACCAAGCTCCCAGCCCTAGTTTTTTGAGACAGGGTCGCACTATGTAGCTCAGGCCAGCCTTGTGCTCACTTTGTAGCCCAAGCTGGCCTGGAACTCACAATATTCCACCTACCTCAGCCTCCCAAGTGCTGGGATTAAAGGCTTGCACCACCACGCCCAGCTTTCAGAATGTAGATTTTAGAGCTGGTAAGTAGAAATGATAAGTGCTAATATAGCATACTAAACTTTATCTTCTTTTATATAAAGGGGAAATAAAAAGTTACTGAAATAAACCAATGTTTTCAGAAATCTGATGATTTTCTTGGTTTTTTGATACTGGGTTTTCTGATACATTATTTAAATTTTTGAGCTATCACTTTTAGGCTTAAAATATATTTTTCTTTCATTACTTTTCACAAGGTTCTAATAATTACTTTGAAAACTGATTTTTGTATACTAGGAGCTTTAGTAAAATATTATTCTATAAAATCAGTTTTGAAATCCATAAAGCTTTACCAATTTATAAATATTTTGCATTCATAGTGGTAAATTTTACAGTAGTAATATAGAAAGATAGAAGTCAATGAGAATGGAGTTTAATACGATAACTTGTTATGTTTTAGGATATGAAGTACTAGAAGCTAATAGTTCCATGTCTATTCTTTATTTTAACTTCAGCAATTTAAAAATGTGTTTTTGGCAGTTTCTGTTTATAGTACATAATGAATACTTTATCATGGAGAGTTGCTATCAGTACACATTGCACAATTTTCTGCCCAATTTAGGGCATGCATATTTTGGATTCATATTTTACAAAGGAACTATATAAATAAAAAATCTGAAGAATAATAGCCATTTCAATTATCAGAGATTTTTCTTAGAATATTTGTTACATTTCTATTTTCTTGCTTACTGACTTAGTCTGTCTATCATATGAATTTCCAACATTTGTCAGAGTTTAAAACCCTTATTCTTACTTAATTCCATATAAGAGAGCCTCAAACATTAAACAACGTAAGAATGAATTGATAGTTTCTGTAGCCAAAGAGAAAATTAATAATAGGAGACAGGTAATAATCAGTGAAGATAAAACCATCTTTGAGTCGTGGTGAAATGTCTTCGAGGTAACCTTCTAGAGAACGATACCTTTCATTTTCTCTCCATCCTGATTAGGTTATCAGCTGGATTAGGATACAAAAGCAAATCAGAAGTAGTAAGAAAACTGATTAAAAGAAAAGGTGATATGGTTCAGACCAGAATGAGGATAAAGCCACTACATTAGTCAATTCTGAGTCAAATTTCCATCAGACACTTAGTTTGGTGGAATTGGTAGTTAACAGGTTAGTGCCCCTTAAGATTTCCAAAGTAGATAACAAACCTGATTGAGGAATTAGCAGATGAGCCCATAGAGTTTGCTCCTTAAAGGAATTTGAGATGTATCCTGAATGACTTTAACATAGCAGGAAACAATAGTGGTGAATGTGTTCATTTTGTGTATTTATACATATACTTATGATTCAGTTCATTTCATACATAGACTTATTTTTTTCTCATTTAAGTAGTTTTATCTAGAGTTAAAATGTATTCATGTATCATTGAGCAAAGGCACTTAAACTAATGTGATTTGTTGATTTTTAAAAAATTCTTTGTACTTTTCATTGATCTGATGTGACTTGTGATTTGTGATTTGTCAAGACATCCATTCTTTTAATGTGAGCCATAAAATTTATCACTTTGTTTATTTTTCATGTTTCTTACTCATATTACATTGATTTATTTTCTACTGTGTTTTAAAAAATACATATTTAGTTCTCTAAGAATGGTGTGATTATAAAATAATGTTTATTTCATACAAAAACAACTTTGTTAACACTGTATGGAAGTTGCCCCCAGAATCAAAGGAGACTGACTGATGTGAATTTAGCCAATGTCATGAATATGTCGGAGTATATTCAGTGTTCAAGGCAATGAAGAAAAAATGATGCCCTAGTCAACAATCTCTAGTCCTGTGGTGCCCCAAAAAGTGACTTATAGTGACTTTTCATTCAGTGGGATTTTGGCTAATGTAAAATATAGGGGAAAAAAAGAAAACCTGTTGAGAAGTCTTTGAAAGGATGTAAAGTTTCTTGTTTTACATGCATCAACTTCTTATTTTATTCAAAGTTCAGAAATAGGCTATAGGTCATGCATGGTGAACTCACCCACAGGCTTCCCCCAGCTCCTTGAGGGATTTCCCCTAATGTCAAACCTTTTGACACTGTGTTTCATGTTTGTAAGAGTTTTGGGTGTTTCATTTTAAATACAAAATACACAGTTATATACATATGTATAGACATAAGTAACACTTGTGTGAAGGTTTGGGGAGTTGAATATGTATTTTAAATCTATATACACTTAAAAATCCATCCGTATAGAAAGGCCAATCATGAATTGTTCTTTCTCTCACTTCTAGTTACTCCCCAGTATTACTTCCCATATTAGCTAGTTAAAACAATTTCTTGCACTTATACTTCTAGTGACAACTTCTATATCTTTAGATAATACTCTTGATTTACTTACTTTAAATATTTTTATTGATGTATCACTTGATAATTAGAATGACTTACTAATTTTCCTCTCACTTCATAATACAGTTACATCACTATTCTTATGTCTTTCACTTTTTATTTTTAGAATCTTTTTTACTATTCAGTAAACCCAGAAATAATAAGCCTCTTTATTGGTCTTCAGGTTGTTGAGGTGTTTGTAGATTTGACTGATTTGGAATGTAAGTGAGAAGATTAACTTTATAAATGTACTTTATTAAGAATGTGGTTACAAGCCGGGCGTGGTGGCGCACGCCTTTAATGCCAGCACTCGGGAGGCTGAGGTAGGCGGAGCGTTGTGAGTTTGAGGCCTACTTGGGCTACAACGCGAGTGCAAGGCGGGCCTGAGCTACATAGTGCGACCCTGCCTCAAAAAACCAGGGCCGGGAGTTTGGTTCAGTGGCTCAAGCGCCTGTCTGGCAGGTGCGAGGTTGTGAGTTCAATCCCCGGTGCCTCAAAGAAAAGAAAAAAAAAAGAATGTGGTTACATTCAAATTAAGATTTTAGTTAATAAGAATTCAAACCATGATATAAACTGCAGGAAATTATTGGTTTATCTTCATTTAATTTCTCCAATTTTTTGATATGCTGATATATATGGCACTAAGAACCAAATGATAAATAGACTATTGAAAAAAACTTTGAATTTAAGACTTACAAAAACTTAGGAAGTGATTGTTTTCTGATGGAAAAAAATTAATGTATGAACTTTTTGTTGCTTTTTGACAGTTTTTTTTAATAGACACTGATTTATTTCTTATAAATAAAAAAATAGAAATGAAAGAAAATTCTCTGCTCTCTTCTTCCTGCTCTTATTCTGTCTCCCGGAACCACAGTTCTGCGCTCAGTTTTAATCCTACAAACAAGTAAAGGAAAAGTCTAAAAATGTGAAACATCATGGAAAATGAACTCTATGTTTTGTAAAGATGTGATTCTGAAAAACCATAATCTTTTAGTTTAAAAATTTTGTTTTATATTTAAGGAATTTTAAAACTTTCATATTGAAGCATTGCAATTAAACTGTCCTAGAACACTGTTCCTTACAGTGAGACCACAAACACCCCTAAATAAATATTTCTAAAACTAGATTAAAATATTTGATAATTGCACAGTAAAGAGATGGAAAAATGGTTAAATTATTTATTCAAAATACTCCAACTCTGAAAACTACTTTTTAATTTCTTATTAAATAATACAATTTTCATGGAATATCCTAAACACGCTTTTTAATCCCCTCCCCTCTACTATCAGTATTGGTTGCTATAAGATCTATTTAGGCATTCAACACTGGTTTGAATTTAAGTTCTCTCAAGAATTAACATGTGAAAATATCAAAATATTATATATTAATCCTATAAAGTTTTTGTTTTAAATCAAGCTTGTATTCAGTTTAAATAGTCAAAAAGCTCACGGGACATGCCTCTGTGGCTGAGGCCGGAGCATTGCAAGTTTGAGCCAAACCTGGGCAACTTAGTGTCTTATTTAGCAAGACCCTGAACAAAAATAAAGAACTGAGGAGGTAGCAAAACGTGAAGGCCCTCAGTTCAAGCCCCAGTACCAAAGCAAACAGACAGACAGACAAACAAACAAAAAACCCCAAACACAAAAAACCCTTGAAATGAAAATAGCTTTTCTTCTCCCTCATTCTTCTTTGCATGCCACCAAAGAAGCATCCTTCTAGATGTCTTGCTTTCTTTTTTTAAATTAATACTTCTAAAAAATGAAATCAGATAGAAAAATTTTAGTTTAACAATTTTAAGCATTATGCATTATTTCCTTTCATTGGGAGATGAGTATGTTTCTCTCAGTTCCCATATATGCACTCACAAAATGCATTGTAGCATGCATGCATACACACAGAAATATGGGGGCTTTTCTTCTCCCCACTCTTCACTAGTTGTATCAATTCAACAGTTTTTTTTTTTTTTTTTTTTTTTTTTTGTATTGGGAATTGAACTCAGGACCTTGTGCGTCCCAGGCAGGCACTTTTGCTGCTGAGCTCTTTCCCCAGCCCCATCAGTGGTATTTGTATGACTAGTCCAGCATTTTCTGGTAAACCAAATCAGGTACTAATTATCATACCATTTTTCTTGTTCAAATGAGCCTTTTTTATTGGGGTTTATTGCTTAATTTTGCTCCATTTATCCTGTTTATTATGCTTGAATCAGTCAGCCACATACTTATAATAAATATTTTTCATACCTACAGCTCTTCCACTGTTTTTCCATAGCATTTTGAACCCTTTGTGCTGTGTATAAACTGATTGTCCAAGGCTCCAAACTCATCCCAAGTCATTTTCTTCACTATTCTCTTTTGTAATCCTCTCTTTCTCGTAGCATTGTGGATTCTTCATTGGTTTTATCTTTATTTTTATTTTCCGAAGGATGCTTTACAATAGCTTCTATTTATTGACATACTTGACAATGTCATTTTTCTATCCTTATAAGTGGATTTGTGTGACAGGGTACGGGACTCTAGGTGAAGATTGTTGTGAATTCCATTTACAGCCCAGTGCAGTCCTTTGAGGACTGTGTGTATGTGTGGAAAGAGGGTGGTTGGAGGGAATTATGGTGTCCTGATGTCTTTAGTTCTCTTCTCAAGAGTTGTTGGGTGTCTGCAGAAAAGAGTCTTCCAGTTTTGTACTTACTCTTGGCTGCCAGAACTCAGGGAGGAGACCAGCAAGTAGGCTCTGCAGACTGGTAATCAATCTGTTACTTGGCAACTCATGTCTCCCATGCTTTCTGCTAGGGTCGTGCCCACCTCACCTCTGTTCATTCAGGAAGTAGCTCTCTATTTGTTAGTGGAAAAGAAAGCAGCATATGCAGAAGGCAAGAAAGGACCTAGAGAGGAGAAATACCTATGACTGTGGGGTAGAGGTGTGATGGTTTAAGTACTCTGAATCAGACTTTAGACTCTGAACCTCTTGGGAGCTCTGGTGCATCGGCCGCTTGCTCACGGCAATTACTTCAGGTCAGGCTGTCTCATTTTGGTGAGGCTGTTATCACTACGCAGTGCACTTTCTTTCTTGAGAAATTCATTGAATTATCTCATTCACTCATGAAATGTTTTCCAGTTTCTTCTTTCATTGTAAGTTTATAGCATGCTAATTCTTTTACTGCTGTTTTACGGTTTTACACATAGAATTTTTTTCTTTCTTTCTTTCTTTTTTTTTTGGTACTAAGGATTGAACTCATGACCATGTGCTTGCCAGGCAAGCACTTGAGGTGCTGAGCTAAATCGCTGGACCTACATAAACAGTTTTTAAGTCACCCAAATTAATATTATTGATGTTACAATAGATGTTTTCATTATTATGAATAGCACAAGGTATGTTAAGATAATACTGGATCTATTCTAAGACTTCTTACAGCAGACTGCTAAAGAATCTTGTTATTACCATGGTCCTGATATGTTTGCATCTCTAATTTTAATGAAAAAATGTGATAAGATATAAAATGTGTGATGGTTGTTTATGATCTGTCCATGATGTGTTCATATCACAGCATATTACTTTTTTTATAATTGCACATCCATCCAGAACTCAGTTATCCAATCATATTTTATTAGTAACAAATGCTAAAACAAAGACAATCAAAAAAAGAATTGAAATCACATGTATTCCTGAGTCTACAAATGTTTTTCTGGGGTTAACCTACAGGGCATTAGGGTATGGAAGCATTACATTTACTTCTGTTTTGTCATCAACTACAACTTTAGAAATTTAGATTCCAAATATAAAAAAACTTTACAAAAGAAAATAAGAGGAAAGGCTACTAGCAGGCGAGGAATAATGAACTAGAAGTGATAAACAAAGGAACTCAGATTCCTAGTGTGATTTTGCAGCAGAAGTTGCAGGTTCCTCACCCAAACCTCCCAAGGCTCTATCAGTTTTGATCTCTTGCTAACTTAGATCTCCATTTGCCTGAGGACTCTCTAGTACTTCGGGCCTATGCTAGAAGGTCTTGCACAGATGTGTGACAGGTTAAAAGAGCCAAAGAAGTAGTTTCTCTAGGACTGCAACCATTGACTGACAGGAACTGATACCTCAGTTTCCTTGCCCCTTGTTTAAGTCTAACATGAGCTGAGTGCTCTAGAGGGATGAAGGTCTGGTTGTCCACATTGGTAAAGTGTTTACTTTTTTGGCTGCCTTTCATTAAATGCTATCTCATTTTCCTACCATAGTACTAATGCTTTGTACAGTCAGCTCCCTAATAAAACTCATGTACTGAAATTTTTCACTTGGTTTGGGAAAACCCATGCTAAGGAAGAATTGGGCTAATACTTGTATTTTCCTCAATGGGATGTTATTATATATACATAAATTAAAATACGTAATTTTCAGGATGACCCACTCAGTGAGAAACATTCAGTTACATTCAATAAATTATATTTCATAACATGAGAGTTGTCTATAAATTTGAGAAAGACTTCCACTTAAAATAGCTAACATATTTCCAATGTTTGACCGTTTTGTAGTTCACTTGGTTAGAAATTTAAGCCATCTTGAATGGTTCATCTGATTAAAATTTTGGATATCCAAGATGCTGTTATGCTAATGCAGACACGTGTGAATGTTAAAATATTTTAAGGCAACAGGAGATTATTAACAGTGTTGAACAAAAAACCCACCCTAAGCCTATAAATTTATGGGAGTGTGCTTATTGAATGCACTAATGAAGTTACTCTTAGTTACTACCCTCAAGGACCATAGGGTCTTCCAAAATTAAAAAAGTTATACTTTTATGTAATAAAGACTTGCATGAAATATTGTATGTGTTTTTATGTGTATTTTCTTCCTGCTTCTCCAGGAAATAAATTTACTCAAATATACTTATTACTAACATATTTCCACATTGTCCTAACTCTACCAACAACATGTGACTCAAGAGGCAAACTTACTTTTCCTCTGTCATAGCAATTTAAGGGGAATAATTGTTAAACAAATATTTTAAGTGTATTATGAATAAAAATTTTTCTCCATGGTTCTCTGTCCTATTTTTTCATCTAACTGAAAGCGGTGGAAGAGACCAAGGAATAAATTTTGAGGCAGGGTTGGATAAAGTTGAATTTCTCCTCCAGGAGAATGGAAGAATTTATTTGTTGTTGTTCTGAGAGGAATGGAAATAAAAGGAAAGGGAAGAGAGTTACAGAAAAATAGTAAAAGCATGAAACCAGTGATCTTAGTAGACTTGTGTCCAATTTGTAGTCCACTGTTCGTGTTGGTGCTGCATTCTTCATTCCCAACTCTGTAATAAAATCTAATACTTACAAAAGCCCACATATGAATGAAATTATTTTCAAAGAGATCAAAAGGAACAAAACAAAACTTGTTTTGCTTTCTTTTTCAACTCTCATCAACAATAGGATCAATGCCAAGGCTTGATAAAAGAGAACAATGCACAGAAGAAAAAATAATTCTGCAGAGCCAAAAAGCAAAATTGCAAAGTAGCTATCATGATGTAAAGCCCTGGAATTCTTATCGAAATAAGGAATTCCTGTGGATATATCTTCTCATATGAAGGGGAAGATAAGTCTAACACGATCTAACTTAAAGTTATGTAGGAAACAAGTTAAGAGCCAGGGAGATGCAGCTACTGAGTATTTATTATTCAGGGGCCACAGGCATGGCAGCACTTGAAAGTGTCCAAATCCTGACCTTAAGCATCTCAATTTCAGTTGCACAGTGAAGAGCCGGCTCAGTATCTTTCCTGAAGCCTTAGCTGATCGGCTGCATCTCCCGAAACTCCACATTCCTCAGGCCCAGTGTTTCTCTGTGCCTGGCACAACCTCTACTATGAACTGTTTCCTAGGTTATCTTGAACTCACTTTGCGGTGGACCAATTCATTCCCCCTAATATTGATTGTGTGAAGAGAGAGGAACCACAGTGTGTTTTTCTCTAACAATTGTCTGCTATTATTTTTCTGTGCACTTCTCTGGCATTTAACCCCCAAATTTCTTTTCACTGACTGGTCACCGACTTTCGTTCTCCCACAGGATCTCACTTTCCCTTTAGTCTTTCGCCTCCCATTCTGGCTGACATTTACCTGTTGTCTGGTGTCCACACTAATGATGGATTCTACCTGTTATTTTGTTAATTATCACACAGCTCAGCTACAGCCTTGTGAAATAAACATACTAGTTCAAGTATTTTGGGATGTTAAGGAGTAATGGTAAAAATTACATGTAAATAATGATAGAAATTTACTGCTTTACTGTAGTTGACATTTATTTTGAGGTCAACGAAAGGGGCAGTTTTAGGAGAAGAGAGCAAATACTGTATTTGGGACTCAGGTATTCATGGACCTAAATTCTACCTCTTACTAAACAACAGTTATTTAGCCTCCATGACTCTCAGCTTCTTTTATGATCAGGGCGATAATATTGTCTCATATATGCAGTGGCAAGTGGATGGAAATCACATGATGACTTTCACATGCTAGGGATGTGGGTAAATTATGCTTGCAACAGGGTAGTCATAATAGAACTTTTAAATTAGCGATTCACTTCTAAAGAATGGAGTCTAGAGAAGGGAAAATTGTAATGTTACAGTGGAGGAATATGACAGACATTTCTTTAACCAAGTGATCAAGATGAACATCACTGGTCATAAGGCATGTGAATTTGTGGCATTTATGTGGGTGGGGTGAAAAGGGCACATCCTTTATTACTTTCTTCCCCAAAAATCATATGTTCAGTTCAGTCATCAAAAAAAAAAAAAAAAAAAAAAAAAAAAAAAAAAAAAAAAAAAAAAAAAAAAAAAAAAAAAAAAAAACCAGACAGACTCAAATATACCAACATTCTACAAAATAGTGATCTCCAAGCAAAAAGAATGAAAGACATGAAAAACAAGGAAAGACTGGAAACTGTCACATCCAAAGAAGTATAAGGAGACATGACAAGTATATATAATATGAGGCCCTGCCTTTGGTCTTGGAACAATGAAAAGATCTTGGGGAAATTGTTGAAAGACAAATGAAGCCTATTGTTTAGTATAAATAGTATTATACTAGTGTTCGTTTCTTTGACACATGACTCATGGTCAAAACTGCTCAAAAGTTAAGTGGAAACTTGATGACCTATGTTGGAAACTTTGTTGAAAATCTGAAATTATTCTAAAACAAAAGTTAATCTTTTTGTTTAAAGTAAAGTCTTGCAGTGGCAGAACAGTGATTGCTAGGGTTGGGTGGGGGGATCAGGAAGTTTTTGGGTGATGGGGCTCTTCTTCATCTTAATTATGATGATAGTAATGTGAATCTACATGCTTGTTAAATGCATAGAGCTACACACCAAAAAAGTCAGACTTACAGGATGTAAATCTTAGAAGAAATGCAATATAGAATGGAAAGAATAAAGTACCTTTAATAAAACAGGGAAAAATTAGTAGACACTATAAAATCAGAGTCCTTCTTTCTTTCATATAGCACAGGTATCAAATCAACAAAACCATATTAAGTATGTTTATTCTTACATTTAATAAAAATTTATTGAGTCCCAGTGGTGGGTCATATACCATGCTAAGGCTTGGAAGAAGACAAAACTTGCCATGTTCTAGTTGTTTAAAAACTCTTATTCCAAGGCAAGTCAATATGCACTATAAAAAGTTCTCTAAAAATCAAGGAATAGGAAGTTAAATAACAATGAAATATTTACCTAGTATTTCAAAATTATGTGAACATTGAAATAAAATAATTACATTTATGAAGATTCAGAGGAGACAGAAGACATCCTTGGCTAAATAAGGAATTCCCATAAAAGAACTTGGAAAGAGTTCCTTTGTCTAAAATATAAAACCACTTAGGAAGGGATAGTGGTATTTGAACAGCCGACTCTTTTAGTTCCAAAATTATATTAAATTGTCTAATTTTAATTAGCATTAGCATGGATAAAAAGCTATTATAAGGGCTTTTCACATGTTAACTTACATGATTTTTACAAAATCTCTAGGAGATAGATGCTATATGTATTGATCAGCTTTACTGTTGCTAGAATGAGATGCCATGGACACAGTTTAAAGGAGGAAATTATTTATTCGGCTCATGGTTTCTGAGATTTAGTCCATGGTCAGCTGGCTCCTAGGCAGAAGTGTCATGGCGGAAGGGTGTGGTGGAGGAAAGCTTTTCACTTCCTGGTGGTCAAGAAGCAGAGTGCAGGGGAAGAGTGTGAAGGAAAGATACACCCTTCCAAGGCAGAACCCCCAGTAATCCACTTCCTCCAACTGGGCCCTCCTAACAGCCTGTTCAACTATGAACATCTCAGTGGATTAACCCACTGATGAATGTAACGCCCCCATGATCCAGGGACCTCACAGGTAGTCTCTGAATCCAGTCAAGTTGACAATTAAGATTTACCAGCATGTGATTATATTCCCTGTTACAGAGGTCAATTGAAGCACCAAGCTCACACCTTTCAGCTATTAAATGGGAGAGCCAGAATCTGAATCCATGTTTCAGATTCCACTCCACTAAATACATAACATCTACAGTAATGGTGATCAAACTTGCTCAGCTGGAAGTAAGCAGGAAATATTTCAAATATTAAAAAAAAAAAGCTCTCTGAGTTTTTTCTTTCCTTTTTTTTCTTAAAGATCCCTTTAAAATATAATTTTCATTTTTCTGGAAGCAAATTGGCTCTGCCATGCCCTCCTGTTGGCATCCTGCCCCTTGCTAATGTGCATGGATGGGTGCCTTTTACTTTGCCGCCTGCCAGCACAATGTGACCTTGGCAGCCAGCCAGGATTCCACAATGGCAAAAGTGGCACTTAACTTCCTGACGAAACTCTTTAACCTCCAAGTGTGCCTGCCGTGTCCATCCACACCGCTGTAGTTCTTTCACATGGGGACTCATAAGCTAGTGATTCTAAGCAGGGCTTGTTTCTGAGAGTGCTTGCAGTGTCATTGCCATTTTAATCCTTTTTTCCCCTCAACTCTGTATTTTTCTTTTTTTTTTTTCTTTTTTCCTTTTTCTTTTTTTTTGTGGTACCAGGAATCAAACTCATGACCTCACGCTTGCCAGGCAGGTGCTTGTGCCACTGAGCTAAACCCCCAGCCCAAACTCTATTTTTCTGTTGTTGGAATTGCCTGACTTTTCTAAAATATTCTGTTCTGTACTTCCCTGCAATGACCCCATTTGCTTGCAAGTATTTTGGTGACAAACATAATAATTAGTTGTATGGGAGTTTGTTTTGAAATATTTTTCTTGGAACAAAAACAGGAATTCTAATTTCTCTGTACAATTATGGAAAAGCATGGCTCCTCAAAAAATGAATTATATCTGTCTAAACGTTCATATGTTGTAGTCCATTTAATTCTGAAAAGCTTAATAATAAATTTGACAGCAAGCTGCCAGTGAGTAGAGTTTTAGAGAACGGCATATGTTCACAGTGACTCCAAATGATTTGTACCAAGTCTTTCTTTCTGGCCTACATGACTTTTCCAATTTCCAAACTCCATATAGATAGTACATGCTTATTTAAATCATGGATTTCAAGCTCATTGCTGTTGACACTTGGGACTAGCCAAGTCCTTGTGGTAAAGTGCTGTTCTTCAATTTGTGTACCACCACCTGCCTTTCCTCATGTGATCAAAAATGACTCCAGAAATTTGACAAAAGACCCGTGGGCAACAAAATCATCCCACAGTTGAGAAACTCTGACTTGGATGTTTTATAGGCTATGAGAAACAACATATTTAAAACTAAACTCATTTTGCCCTTGGATATTCTCTTACACAGAAGTTAAGAGCATGTCTGAGGCAAATGTTACCTCCCTCCTTTTATAACTGTGAACTTATCTATTAGTTTTCTCATATATGAAACAAGTGTATTAATAAAACTTCCTTCAGATGACTGTTGTGAAGATTAAATGTACTAACATATAAAAAACATTTCAAGCAGTTCCTGATAGTTATGCTTAAATTAATAAATGTTTGCAATAATAAACTAATACTGCTAAATGTTAGCAACAGTCATACAATACAAGCAAATACATTTTTGTTCCCAAGGTTATGTGCAGACAATCTAGAAAGGGAGATTACCAAGTGACAGTGACACAAAGTTCAGCATCACTAATAAAAACGTGCAAAATAGGATGATGATGTACTAAAATATCAAATTTTGAAACATTTAAAAGTAACACTGATGCTGAGCACAGTGTTGCATGCCTGTATTCCCAGCACTTGGGAAGTTGAGGTAGGAGGATCACTGTGAGTTCCAGGCCAGCCTAGGCTAAATAAGTTTGTTCAAGGCCAGCCTTAATGACATAGTGAGACACTGTCTCAAAAAAAAAAAAAAAAAAAAAAAAAAAAAAAAAAAGAGAGAAAGAGAAAGTTGACAAGACTATGGCAAAGGGTAGAAACACATTACTGATGGGAGACTAAATGGCTGTATTCTTTGTGAGGATCATTTGGCAGGATATGTCAGAGCTTTAAAGCACGGTATTTCATAAAGTAAAACCAGCTCTAGCAGTGAATCCTAAGCATTAATATGCTTAAAAATTATTTAAACAGTATGTCAATTATTTTGATTTGTATAAAGGCAAATTAGAAACAATCTAAAAATCTCTTAAGTATGAAAACATCCTCTCTTAAGTGCGATGTGAGATGCCAACCAGATATCAATGTGTAGGTACTGAGGGAGACGAAACAGAACAGGAGAACCATAAACTCAGGGTGTATTTATATCATGCACTATGTATGTATCATATTTGCAAATGATCTTTGATGCACTGTGAAAATACTCTGATCATGATAATTCAAGTTTCAGAATTCTCTTACCAGGTTGGATAATATTAAAAAATGTCTAGGTGTGCATGAACATGTACTTGTAAAAAAGGACACCTTTTAAAGTTATTTTTAATGACCCTTCCTATTTATCACTAGTAATTTACTTTCCCTGATTTACTTCCAAGTCTTCCATACCCCAAACTTTTAAGAGATTCTGTTTTACCCTATGTAGAAGGACATGCATCTTTATTTGAAAGTCACCTGGAGGATCTTCTAAGAGTTGTGTGAGTGGTGAATTTGCATGATTTGGAGACACAGTGCCCAAGACTTCTGCCCAGGTGCCCCAGCTCTCCTGACCCTCAGTTTTCTGAATAAGCCTCACTGCTTTGCCCTTCTGAACTCTGACCCACCGACCCATTTTGTCCACTTGTGTTCTTCCCTCTTTCTCTCGAGACCTAGATAAATCATTCCTGCTGCAGGAAGCTTTGGGCCCTGCTGCTCTGGATTCCTACAGCACCACTCACAGACCTGTTCATTCTTTCATGTGTTTGTCTGTTCTGCTAGGCATTTATTCAGCAACTGTGAGTCGATGTGACGCTCATGCAAACCACAGAGTTAGTGAACAAAAAAGGAAAAAGATCCTCTTCCGATGGAAACTGCGTCCTTGTGGGGGAGATGGAACATTAGAAAACATTTTTAAAAATATTTTCAGAAAAAGTGATTTTGATGAGTTCCTGGTACGAGCAAGTGAGCTGACAGTAGTAATATCTGAGGGAAAAGCATTCTGTGCACAGGGAGCAGCATGGGTGACGTCCCGGGCTCATTTAGTTTATTCCAAGAACAGAAAACTGGCTCAGGAGGCTGGGTCCTGCAGGAGAGCAGGAAGAAATGACGCTGGAAGGACATCTAGATCAGATGTCAGATCACAGAGTGGCCTGAAGGCCATTGTAAAGGCCCTTGCATTTTATTTTGAGTGATTTCAAACATGTGAGTAACATAATCTTATCTGTGTTTCAAAACATAAATAAGCAACCATCTGGCTACTGTGTGACAGGGATTTTAGGGGAAAATGAAGCAGAATGATAATGGTGCCAGCATGGCTTAGATAAGGGATGATGGTCATTTGATATTAGTGACAAAACTGAGTGGTAAGAAATTATCAGGTTTGAAAGATTTTGAAGGTTGAGTTGATGAAGTTCAGTATTTGGTATAGAGTTGAGAAAAGAAGCCAAGGATAGCTCTTGAAATTTTTGACTTATGTAGGATAGATGTTGATGGTATTCCCTGACAGGGCAAATACTGAGTCAAGGGCATGTTTAGGGGTGAAAATGTGTTATTGACTGTTAGGTGTGAGATGCCAACTAGATATGAATATGATATTGAGGGGACAGGGTTTGGGAAAGGGGTCAGAACAGAGGTAGGAATTTGAATGTCATTATCGTTTAGATTATGCTTAAAATTATGATATTGACATGCTCACCAATCTGTTCTACTAGAGCTCTACTTTTATTCTTTTCTATAAACATAATCTATGAAAAATCCAGCAGCTCTCAACTCTGGGCCACTCTATCATTAAAGAGCAAAAGAGAAAATCTAACAAAAAAGTTGAGTGGGAGTTGTTAGTGAGGGGAGGGAATAGAAGGGTAACAAATAGTGCAAGCCAAAGAAAGAGGGTTTCAAGAGTAGGGGTGATCCTTTGGGTCACATAGACTAGGAATTTACTATTGGTTATGTGCAGTGACACACATTTGTAATTTCAGTTTCATGGAAAACTAATGCAGGAGGATCACAAGTTTGAGGCCAGCCTGTGTAATTTTAAAAAAAGACTCTCTTAAAAAATACGAAAGTGCTAGAGACTTAGCTAAGTGCTAGAGCACCTCTGAGTTTCATCTCCAATTTCCCAATCTCCCTTTCTCTCTTGGTCTTTCTCTTACTCTCTGTCTCCCTGTCTGTGCATCTCTCTGCCTCTCTCTGTCTGTCTCTGTCTCTGTCTCTCTTTGTCTCTCTGTCTCTCTCACACACACACAATTTATTACTGCATTTACATTGCTGAAGTAATTTCCAAGTGGCTATCTAGAGATAAAATGCTATTCCTTGAAAAATTGTAGTTTACTTACCTATTTCTTCATCTCCCCTGTAACTAAAATTACCTGGCCCTAAATGTCAATGGTGCCGTCACTGAGAAACTCCACGCTGAATTTACAGTTCCAAAATTGTGAGCTTGGGCACTTGAGGGATATTTTTAAACTGTGATTGAAGCACAAAAGCATCTTTTAAACACTATGCAATCTAGTAACTCAAGGTAGCTCATGGTTTTGACAGTAGTTCTCTTCACTTTTTAAAATAATTGTCTTGGCTGTGCTGAATTTTGTTTGGAAATTGCTTTGGTGATAATCAAGTATCTTGTGATAAATCACTGTGAAATAGGAAGCAAAGGTGGCAGTGTCCAATCTGATTCCAGGGTTTGAGGAGTAGGGTAGTACCCAGAGGTGTTAAGTTGTTAGCACATAAATAGTTATTTGGACTTGGGAAAAAAAAGGAAGAAAAAAAAAACAGCAACAAACTCAGTCAGTAGGTATTTCTTTTGACCTATACGATGCAGTTAAAAAACAAACAAACGAAAAAAGTTACTGAGATGCTAATGGCACCAAAAAGGAGAAATTTTAGAACTACTGTGCTAGAATGTAAGTTCCCTGGGAATAGATACTACGTATCAGTACTTTCACATTCCCAGCCCCGGTGCAAGGGCCTCATTCCAAAATGAGGTGTAGAATGTCAAACAAACATCCATATGGAGATTGAAGGAAATTGAACAAATTTAATAAATAAAATGGTGGAGCAAATGAATGAAGGGGTCATATGTGCACGGTAATGTCGAGGTAATGCTATGGTAAGCAGTGAAATTCTACCTGCTTATTCTGTGTACAATATGAGTTCACTAAATAAAGTACAATGTGAGGGGGTGAAAAACAAAGCTTGATTTTCTTATTCTTTGACCTATACCTCTATGGAATAAAATTTCATGAGTTTAGTACTTGCAAATTTCCTTTGTCAGATTGCATTAATTAATTAATTTTTTTTTTTTACCAATAGAAATTTCTTGCTTACATGATGCATAGTGACAGAGCAGCAGTTTTATTCTGAAGGGATACGTGGAGAGAAACAATTAGAATATACCCTGAATTTTTGGCTGCTTGTCTTCCAGGCCTTTTTACCAAACACTGCATACCCTTGCCCAGTGATTATATAGGTGTTGGAAAGCAATGTTCTCCTTAGACCTAGTCATTTTACTTTAAGTTAAAAAGAATCTTTTCAGCATCAGAATATGATTTCCGAGTACAAACCTACAGAAGCACTTTTGATGTGGCGACAGGACGTTAACTTGGAGATAGTGATCCACGGTGTCTGCCTCTCACCCTCCCTGGGGGACATCTGGACCAAGGTGTTCGGCTGCTTTGCTTCTCAGTTTTGTCACCTGTAAATATGGAATTAAATTTCTCAAAGTTGTCGTGGGGATTGGGTTAGTGAGCTGATGACAAGTGCCTGCCACAGTGCCTGACACCACAAGAGGTGTTTGAGGCACTGTGGCTGCTCTTTCCTTCCCAGACGGACCCATCCTGGCACCGCCCTGCTCCTTTTTCTCATCCGTAGTCTTCTGTTTAACATGTGGGCTGAAACTATGTGACATGGTGCCATTTAAAGATAGACGAAGCCTAGGTTCTTCTGTTATTTTATATTGTATGGCACCTTCCCCTTGAAAGATGTAGGACAGTAGTACATACAAAGACAGAACGATATCTATGTCAGGTGCCCCAGCAGCGACAGAGTAGGGGAGTCGCTGAGTCACCAGAGGCCCATCCCATCTCCCTGCCCAGAAAGCTGAGCAGTCATAGTGAAACGTCTATCATGTATCCTCTGGCTTTGCTCAGTTGTTGCAACCAGATCTTAAGAATATGGGATCAAACACCTCATAAATAATCATATTTCGAAGTAGCTAATGAAGCTGATTTTTGTAACAGTTTTAACTTGCATGAACTCTTTTTACCACAGCTCTTAAGGTGCAGTCTGCCTGAGAACCCAAATGCCTTACCTTTGTCCGCTTAGTTTGTGATCTGTTAGCCCCAGTCAGGATTGTGCTGGTCACTTTGTGCATCTTCTCCTCCGTGCTGTTTTGTAAGGGGCTGATGCTGGCAAATCTCATGGCCCAGGCTTCTTTGCCTGTGGTTTCTTTCTCAGGTTCAGTCACTGGGAAGCACCGAGTGGAGACTGAAGGACAGACACAAAGCCTGTGGGTCCTGCTCTTAGCTTCATTCTCTGTCAAGTTCTTTTAAGGATGGCTCTCCCATCATCGTCACAGCATCTGCAGTCACTCCATATTCCTCCAGGTGGCTTCATTCCATGGCTCCCCACCTGTTCTCATGGCCCTGTCCATGTAGGATAGCAACTTGAGTGGCCTTCCAAGGATTTCTGGTCTCTTTTGCTCAACTCAGTTTCTGGGCTTTTGTATGCCATATCTTCTCTCTCTGTGGTCCTAAGAGTGGAAGCGATTGTAAAAGATCTGTGTTACCTCATTTTGTTTTGTCTTCTCTCTGTTCTCCCAACATCTCCCCAACCAGTTCTGCCATGTTAATTTTATTCTATTGAACTAGCTTGCGTGAGTTCCATGTCCCTGAGTTGATTCTGACTAAAGCAATGACGACGATGATGGTAGTATTTCTGTAACTGGCGATAATTAATAGTGTGGCAGACCCAGAGACCTTACACTCATTTAAAAGAAATTTAGGAGAAACAGGGGTTTGAATCTCACTTACAATCATAAGTTTAACCGAGTTTAACTTGCTAAAATAGGTAATTTTGATTTCATGACTCTTACCAAAAGGGCCATGTGGCATATGTCACATACTGTAGGAAACTATGTTTAATTTTCAATAAAATAGAAACTGTTGTTGAAATTTAGAAATACACTAAAAGGAAACTCATTTGTCCATGTTATGCCAGGTGCCCAAAAGTTGAATTTGACCCCTAGGCTTTTGATCTCTTGATATAAAAACTGAGAATTTTGTGTGAGGTAGTGTGCTGTGTGTGTGTGTGTGTGCTTTATGGATTTATAATCAGACTATGTAGACCCACAGAATAAGAATGTAAAAAGAATGCAGAATATGTATTTGCATATATTGAATTTTTATTTTAAATTTTTTGCTGAAGAAGCAGAGAAAGGTTAGCAAGATAAATGGATACTGACGTCCTAGGAAAAAAGCAAGGAAAATTATTTTTTATCTGTCATTTAAGTGTAATTTTGCCTGATGTGAAATAGGCTGTTTGGGCACCACCTCAATAAAAGTACATAAGAGTCTGTGGGTATAACCTGTACAATGTAAAAAACAACACTTCTGCAACTTGATTTATGACACAGCACTGATATCTAGAAGATATAAATAACACTCAAAAGTCAACAGTGAAAATCCAAACAGGACAGTAAGAAAATAAAGAGATATTTTGCTGAGGAGAGTATACAAGTAACACATAATCACATAGAAAGATGTTAAACATTGTTATCTATTAGATAAATGATATCAAAACCACCTTGAATATCAGCATACATCTCTTAGAATAGCTAAAATTAAAAAAAAAACAGTGATAATACCAAGTTCTGGGTAGGATGCAGAAAAATTGAAGTGCTCTTACATTTCTTGTGGAGACGCAAAATGGTACTGCCTTTCTAGAAAACAGTTTGGTATATATATATATAAAACAAAAAAGCACACTTCAAACCTAATGAACTGGACTGCTGAGAACAGAGCTGAATAAATACAAGCTCGCCTCCGCGCAGTGACTGTTCCAAACTAAGCAGAAGCTGCTTTTTTATTTTAGGGAAGGGAAAAAATCATGACCGGGTTTTCTTTATTTTTCTGGTGAGCAGTTCTAAATGCTGTCTCCATTTGGCATATTCTCGCACTTCTTTTATTGGGATGTGGCTATAGCTGTGGGTATGGCATTCTCTACCATATTATGTATTTTCTTTGCCACAGTGTATACCATGGGGGATATTTACTAATGCAGATATTTCATTTTTCTCTGAGATGTTGTTTAGAAAGGAATGGTTCAGAAAGGAATCCAACACCAATACTGGAGCCACAACCTGTTCTAGGAGAGAAAGACGGGGTGGGGGGGAAAGAGAGAGAGAGAGAGAGAGTTTGTATATGTGCATAGAGTTACCACAGAGCAGAGATTACTCTCCCAGATGGTTACTTGAGTAGAAACTGCTAATGTTCACATCCTTGAAGACCATTTCTAATCCAAGTGTCCTGGCAGCGTATTATTTTCAAGAGTGGTTGAATTAACTCTGAACCTTTTCAAAAACTGGCTTTTTTGACTTTTGAATGGGACCCTTTGAAAGAGAGTCGCTATCCCGTGTAAGTTATCCTGGGAGCATTGTGTGTGTGCACCCTTTGTGTGTGTTTGCACTGCACGTTAGCCATTGTGTGTTTTGGCATGGCCCAAGTCAGCAGGAAGGCTCCAGGGTTCAGGCGGCTTTCATCCTCCGTTACACCCTCACAACCTTCCTGTTTTACGATAATTCTGAAACCTAATGCTCCTGCTCCTTTTAACTCAGAGCTGTGTTTATTTGCCTGTGGCCTGTTTTATAGTAAAATAAAAATCTTAAGAATTCTATGTTTTGGGGGTGCTTTTTTCCCCTAGAACAGCACAGTTGTCTTAATGGCTAAATGAGTGTGCTTTAATGGTGTGTAAAGATTCCGTAAAAAATAAATCATGGCCGTTTTGTTTTAAGAAGAAACTTTTAAAGGTAATACGGGCTGCAGACTTCAAAAAGTCCAATCAAACAATTAAGGACAAACTTTACTTTGTGAACTTATCATTTTCTTCAGCCCTTTCCATAAGGAGCTATGCCTTAAGCTTCAAAAGGTTATGCTTCAGTTCTCAGTGATCATTGGTAGGGGTTGTGAATCACGATCATTTCAAAATAAGTTTTCTTAGAACTTACATGTCTCTAAGAATTTTTTGCCCTTTGGCAAGTGATGAAATTAAAGCTGCTTTGCTTTCTCTGCCAATGTAAACAATTAGATAGGTGACTTTCATTGATTCCATTTCACCAAAGGGCAGCTACAGCCCCCACACATCACACATCACTGGTGATACACAGTATATATTGGAGTGTACCATAAAGAGTGGTGGCATGCTTGTCACATTTTTGAAATTTTGCTGGCTTTTACGCCTAGCAATATTCACTATGTTTATTACATAGCTGGCATCCATATTTTAGGCGCATTGAGGGTAAAAGATACACAAAATACCATCTTTGGTCTCAAGGAACTTACAGTTGGCTCAGTCCTTTCTCTGAACAGAAAGATAGGTCCTATTGGCCTTTTGAGTAGGATGCTTACTTTTTTGTGTAAGTCGTTTCACACTTTGCACCCTGGCCCTTGACCAGTGAACGTTAACAGCACTATTAGTTATCCTGACAGTAAAAAGTTGTTCATGCATTTATCAAATGGCCTCTAGAGAAACTTCACTGCACTTCGTTCTCCTGGGAAGAGCTAACAGAGTTGATGCATACACTGTATGGATGGGAAGTGATTATGGCACTTTGTTATTGAAACTGTGTCGAGTGATTTGTACCACAAAAGCTGAGAAAACACAGAAAAAGTAACTGGATAGTTGCTCCTATGAATGCCATTTTATATCCTGCACCATTTTCAAAGCTCATATTCATTCTGCTGTGACCATCCTCTTTTGTCTCTGCCCCTTGCCCCATAACTCCTAGTCAAACATGAAGAAAAGCTACACCGTTAGAGCTGACAAGAAGACTCCGTGAACTTTCTCTCTTCTCAATCTGGGTTAGATGACTGCCTTTCTTCTTATAAATCCTTGAGTAGATATAATTGTGTTCCAGCACTATATTGACATCACCTATTATGGATCTATTATAGCTGCTCTATAGATTATATGCTCATTACAATTTTAGTGTATGTGCTGCCAAAGTGAGCGCTATATGCTTATTACAGATAAGAACTGTTTCGCAAACTGTCCTACCTAATCAAAATCGATACCTCTAGTTTAATTATCTGATTGTAACTGGAGAGGTAAATGATGAAGACACATAAAGTTGTAGTTTCATTATTTTACATCAAATTACAATTGTGTTTGTAAATCTCCTTTGTTGTTTGATTTTATCCGCTCTAAAAACATTCTCATGCTCTACTGTTGGAAATGTAATTTGGTACAATGCTTTTGGAAAGTCACTTGGCAGTAGGTATCAAGAGATTTACAAGTTCATGGCACTTGATTCATTGATTCCATTTCTGGGAACTTCTCCTAAGGAAACAATTCTAATTATAGAAAAAGTCTTATACACAAAACTCTCCATTTCAGCACTGTTACTAACAGCAAAAACTTGTGAAGTTTTCAACAAGTCTAGGTACTAAAACTGGGGATTTTGCTGATTTTTGATAATCCACTCAGTTGAATTTTTGGGTAACAGCTAAGGGGAGTTGTGTGGGAGTATAATCTGGCTTTTGGATGAAATGAAATTAACTCAAAATCTAAAGATTGATATTATTCACCCAGAAAAACAGTATAAAATACAAAATAATTTTGGATAAATAAAATAATGCAAATATGCAGTATTGCCTAATTTTAGTACAAATGTAAACAAGTGCATGTACACATATAAGTATAAACAAAAATCCAACAGGATATATAACTTCATAACAGTGGTAATTTATGAGTATTGAAAATCCATGTTTATATTCTCTGATTTTTATTTGCATTTTCTAATATTCTGCATGACACATTACAAAGGTGTAATAATAAAGGATACTCTATTTTTTAAAAAAACTAAGAAACTGAAAACAATTTAAATTTCTGTTAGTAACATGATTAAATGAGTTCGTGTAGGTCTACATCCTAAGTTAATTCATTACATTTAAAGCCGGGATTTTTGAGAAAAAAGTTTTTTTTTTCAGTACCAGGAATTGAACTCAAGGCCTCGTGCTTGCCAGGCAGGCCTATGCCTCTGAGCTATATCCCCAACTCCTTAGGAGAAATTTTGATTGCATCTACAGTGTTTCAATTGTAACTAGTGAAAAGAGGAGGCGAGAAACTTTGTTTACAAAGATTAATCTTGTTATGTATCTACTTCAAAAGTAGACCTCACACTAATTATTTCTAGATGATAAAACCCTAAGACTTTCTTTTTTTTCTTGCATTATTTTGTTTTCCATATTGAATATATAACAGTATTGTTTGTTTGTTTGTTTGTTTTTTTGGTAGTGGGGATCGAACTCACAACCTTGCGCTTGCCAGGAAGGCGCTTACACCACTGAGCTAAATCCCTGGCCCTATAACAGTTTTTTAATTAGAGAAAAAATA
This sequence comes from Dasyprocta punctata, assembly GCA_004363535.1. Taxonomy (NCBI): domain Eukaryota; kingdom Metazoa; phylum Chordata; class Mammalia; order Rodentia; family Dasyproctidae; genus Dasyprocta; species Dasyprocta punctata. Next base: position 184,075 of record RJWM01000210.1, on the reverse strand, counting down.
TATATACATATGTATGTATCATCAAAAATTCTATTAGAAGAATTCTATTATGCGTCACAGGCAGTTCATGAGGGTTACACTGCAAATCATGGTTGTATTGAACAGTTTTGTTCTGGGAAGTTAGGATGGGATACTGTGTCTTCTATGAATATAAGATAGGAATCTACAAACTTCTTTAGATGAAAATGGTAACAAAGATCGGTATAACTTCAGCTTAAAGGCTGTGATGTGGCTTGTTCCTCAGAGGCTCATGTGGTTTTGTAATGGTGCTGAGAGGCAGTGGGACGTTTGAGAAGTGGGCCTACTGGGAGGTAAGTAGGTCATGGGCCACCACCATCAGAAGGGATGAATAATCTTCCAGAGGAACTGCACTGGTTACCAGAGAGTAGCTTCTCGCAATGCAAGGCAAACCATCCTGCACCCATGGCTTGCCGCTCCCCTACACATATCTCCATGCAGTGACATCCTCCACATTAGAGCACTGCGTTAGACCCTTGCTGATATGGTTGCCTGAGCTTGGGCTTTCCAGTTTCCACACCTGTGAGACAAAATAAAACTTTTTTAATGTTATAAATTGCTCAGCTTCGGTTATTTTGCTGTAATGACACAAAACAAACCAAGGTATATGGCTTCCTTAATAATACTTTTCACTAAATTATTCACTTTTTTATTCAGCATTTATTCTTTGAAGTGAGTTCAGGTGCTTGAGACTTAGAAATAATAAATGTAGGAGACAGTATGGAAAATTGTCTCTTCTATTTTCTTTTTGGTCGAAGATGGGAAGAAAGTTAAATTCTTTTATGACTGCAGTATCACATGTGATCTGATGTCCAAAGCATCCTTACTTTCTATGTAATATTGCTGAATTTCTCCAGATGTTCTCTCAGTTCTTTAATTAGGTTCCCTGATTTCTGTCTCATTCCAGTTTTGAAGTCAGCAGCCAAGTTTCACATATGGAATAATGTTCCACTTCAAGTAAATTGAAAATTTTAAAATTTACTGTCACTTATCTTAATATTTAACTCAATAAAACTTCTGTTTCTCACTGTTTCCCTACACATTTTCATGTGTGTTAAATTGTTGCTAATTCTGCATAATTCTGCAGAAAACTATGTGGATTCTACATTATTTAGAATAGCAGCGAGGTAATATGATAAAAGATTTTTTGGAGTAATTAAATAAATATAGTAAGTACTATTTGTTTTCTTGTTGGTTTAACAAATCTTTTTTGTTTTCTTGCACACAACAAGTACAGAAAGCTATTAATGTTACTATTTAATTAGTAGGCTTCTGGAGAACTTTTCATGAAGAAATGTACCTGGGTATACATATTAGTGGAATCTACTGCACAGATTCAAGAAGAATTTTTAAGAATCTCTTTAATAGGAAAGAGTCTATGTTCAAATTCCTAACTTCTTTAGAAAGAATGTGATTATGGTTGTTTAAGTTATTTTGGAGATCTATTAGTTCAACATTCTAGATCTATTCTCTCTTGACTTAAAATTTAAAAAGCACATGTAGGTTGAGGGAGATTCTGCAAACACATTTGGCATTTTATGCTGAGGTTTTGACAACTTTGAAATGACATTGAGTTTTTTTTGTATCCAACGTGAATCTGCCTGGTACATTTTAAATTTACTTTTTTCAGATTTTATTATATATGCAAATAAAATATAAATCTTATACTTGCTCTTCATTTTAGTGATGTTATCTGTCTTATTCAAAAACCACAGAGAGAAGAGCAAATACTTCATAAAAGATGGGTATCATGAAGAATATATAGAAACTGTAAGGATTTCTCCTACGAGTAGCAGTGGAAACTAAGGAGTAAAAAAGAGGGATGTTGACCTTCCACTTTATATCTTGTGTGGTTGGAGTGTTTTGTCATGAATGTACTACTTGTATAATTTGAAACAAAAAATTGTATTTGCAATGAATTATAGGTTTATGTTAAGCTTTTGGTATTTGAGGGGCTTAATAAATTTTGCATTGAATGTTAGCATTTATTTATTATTTTTATAATTAATCATATCAGCACCTGTACTTGAAAGAATCTAGCATTTATGTTTTTAACAAAATATGAGATTCTGAATAAGCAAGCACTTTAAGGGTCTTAAAACACTATTCAAAGAATGTTCTTATATCTGTTAGACTTTGGTCCCCAAATATAGAAAGCATTTCTTTTCACTAAGAAAAAGGAACCTGGTGACCCATGCCTGGAATCTCAGCTCTCTGAGAGGCTGAGGTAGAAGGATCACAAGTTCAAGTCTAGCCTGGTCAGCTGAGTAAGAACCTGTGTCAAAATGAAAATTAAAAAGTAAAGCAGGGCTGGAAGGGCTGTGGACCATAGCTCAGTGTGAAGGCCTTACGTTCGTTCATTCCTCAGTACTGCCAGAAAAAAGAGCCCCACTTTTCAGCTTCTCATGTAATAGTCACCTTTTCTGACTAACCAGCATGTATGGTGTTTGGTATTCATATATGTATTGCTTTTTTTTTTTTTTTTTTTGGTACTGGGGATGAAACTCATAACCTCTCACCTACCAGGCAGGCGTTTACACAACTGAGCTAAATCCCCGACCCTATTTTTTGAGACAGGGTCTCACTATACAGTTCAGGCTGGCCTTCAACTCACTTTGTAGCCCAGGCTGGTCTCAAACTCACAGGGGTCCTCCTGCCTCAGCCTCCTGACTGCTAGGATTAAAGGCGTGTGCCACTACGCCCGGCTTATGTTTCATTTTAAAAGTCCTTAGAGGACACTGATTTTTTTCTACTACTAAAAATAAATAAAAACAATGCTTCATTCCTAATATATAACTAACTACATTTGATTCCAGTTGTTGACACTTCTTTCGCAGGCTGTACTCAGTGAAGGAACTGCAGAGAACTGAGAAGTATGAAGAGAGGCCAAATGCTGTGCCAAGGCCTCGTTCTGCCAAGGCCACCTAGAATCTGTACATTAGGGTTCCTTTCAGGACCAACCCACTAAAGTTACACCCCATGCTCTACTCATATGGAAGCTGAGGTTGTGCTCTGCCTTTTACACTGAGGCTTTGGTCTCAGGCCAGGACAATACATAGACTTGGAGCCTCTTCAGGCTAATTTGTTTCTCACAGCTATTGTAATGTTTATACCAAATATGTGGGCTTTGTAGGACCCTCCCCCAAATAAAATGAACTTGAATCACTTTTCTGCTCTGCCCACTCCTAGCAGTACTGAAAGAGAAGACAAATCTCTCCCATGGGGTTGAAGTGTAGTTTTAGTTTCCACGTCTTCTCTGGTCACATTCAGTAATTAAAATTCTTCAAGGCATATTAGCCTTGTATGGTTTCAGTGTAGTAATCCTCAATGTGACAATGAAAGTTCTTCCAAAGTAAAAGTTTCTCTGTTCACCTAGCTCAGGCCAGCTGCATGGATTAGCCTGAAATTAAAAAAAAAAAAAAAAAAAAAAAAAAAAGGTAAGGCGAGTTTGCTGTTTTCCTCAGCTTTTGTCCTCTCCAAATTGACAAGTATAATGAAATTGGGAAATAGAGAAAACAAATAAAGAGGCTAGAAATGCATTGCTTGTGAGGTGAACTGATCCATTTGGGTTGATTAAAGCTGGTTCTTTGTTTGTGTGTGCTTCTGAGTGTCCACTCCAATACGTTTCCTTAAACTAAGGTGAAGTGTTCCCTGATAGACCAGTCAGGACTTTCACAGCAGGTGTGATTAGCCCATAGATTTCTGAAATATTCCTGCTTTAAAGTCTCTTCACTCTCCTAGGTGTTCATGGGCAGATTCGAAGACAATCCTAGGCCGTTAGTCTCCTTATCTTTTGCTGCTGACCCAGATCTTGTCCACTGATGCACAACAGTTACAGAACTGCTGTGAAGTGGTCCGGGTCGGCTCAGTTGACTTCCTTATCTTTAGCATCCATCCTTCATACATGTCTGCAGCTTAAATCAGAAATTAGTTCATTACTATTCCAAAACTTCAGGTAAAAGACCAATCTCTGTAAGTATGTTCTTCGAAGTCTTTCTCACTAATCTGAAGTTGAGGAGCCAGAAAACCTTACAGTTTATCCAAAAAGAGAAAGAGAAGAAATGTGAAACATTGGCAACTCCCTCAAATATTTTTTCTTTTTTTTTTTTTTTTCTATAAGTTTTTGTCTAGGTTGACTGCAGCCTTTTTAAACCTTTGAATGTTGAAGAGCCCAGGGCCCCCAAACTGGTTTTCAGTTGTTCCTTTTCCATTCTTTATAGGTGGTCTGGAACGTGGAAGTAGTTGACACCTCATTTCCTGGGACTTCAGCCAAAATGCAAACAAATATTTAGCACTAACCTTGGAAATTTAATGTTTCCAAAGTTAATGTTATCTGTGAGATACTTCTTACACTCAAATACCACATTTTAAGGTTGTCTAACATTTTTTGGTTAGAAGGACTAATGCTGACAGTACTATATAAATTTATTTATTTATTTCTTATTTTTTGGTACTGGGGATCAAACTCACAACCTTATGCCTGCCAGGCAGGTGCTTAAGCCACTGAGCCAAACTCCCAGCTCTAGTTTTTTTGAGGCAGGGTTTCACTATGTAGTTCAGGCTGGCCTTGCTCACGTTGTAGCCCAGGCCAACCTCGAACTCACAACGCTCCACCTACCTCAACTTCCCGAGTGCTGGGATTAAAGGTGTGCACCACCACGCCTGGCTTCAGTACTATATAAATTTAGATACCCAGACTGACCCAAATCTAAATTTGTTTATATTGATTATTCACTCACTTGAACAGATACTATGTGATTAGGTAAGAAATCTAAAATATGCAAAAGAATCTATGACGAGTACTTTTTCCTTCTTTTGCTCTACAATCTCAGTCACCCTGTTCCAAGAGGCAAACAGTTTATTAGCTATTTTGGGGATATTTTTTCAAGCATTAGTTGAAATCTCAAGGTTCATATGGATAATAGATTATTTTTTCTAATTAGGCTCAGAGTGATTGAACTTCACATGTATGTTATCCATCAGCTGAAGGATCCTGGGCATGGAACATTATGTTACACTTTGCTAAACCTTGGTAGTTCATCTGGAAATTGTAATACTTAAGATTTCAAGAGTTGTGAGAACCCAGGGACATAGATTTCAAGGAATTAGCATTTTGACAGATTACAGAGTATTCACTGAGTAAGTGAATTTTTTGAAGGTCCCCACTTTCTATTACATGACGCTAGCCTCGGCCTCCTGCCTGCACCAACCCTAGCTGCTCTGTCACTGATACCCTCTGGGTCCTTAGTGAAATTTACCTGCTTTCCTGCATATACCTGCTCCAAACCCTGCTATCCTAAGTGCCCATTGTGCCCTGTGTGTATCTCTGACATAGCACTTCCTTATTGGAATGTAGTTGAATATTTTCCTCTTAGTATCATGTCCAATTTTTTGTCCTTCACTGTAATGACTGGCACACGGTAAATTACGGATTTGCTGATTGAGTGAAAACACAAATGAACCCACCTCACTGTAGGCCTGCTCTGTTTTGACAGAGAGGAAGTGGACAGAAGTGATAGTTTTACATTATGGGATTTGTGAGTACCATGGTACCAGTCCACTGAGAGTCAAGGAGCAGTACCTGGAAGGAGAAAAAGGGCTTAGTGAAGAGAAAGCGAGTGGGGAAGCTGAATTACATGTTTAGACATTTTGCTAAGACTGCACCTTTTCGCATCTTCTGCTTCAGGTATTAGAAAATGGCTACTTTGCAGAAGGCACTAAAGGTCTTCGAAGTGACCACTTGTGTAGCCACCTAATGAACTAGATAGCCCTAGAAACCCTAAAGTGTTGAGACATTTAGAAAGAAATAAGGCAGTGAATGATCTTTTTTCTTTCGAAGATTTGTTGCTATGGTTGAAGGAATGGAGTCAGTTACTTGTGGGATTTTAAGTCTACAACTTTTCATGTGCTTCTCCAAATGGCAATAGCATGTACATGGCAATAGCATATATTGAAATAAAAACGTAACTTGAGTGGCTAGAGTGAGAACACTAAGAAAACATTAACAGCTGTCTCTGGATATACTTTGAAATATCTAAAGGAAATGCTGCTCTCAAGTAAGTGCCGTATATTTTTGAAATGAAGAAATACTTTCATATTTCTAGATATCAGAGTTTTTAAATAATTTAATTAGATTAACTGCTTTGTTGAAAAGTTATAAACTCCAAAGTATATGATTCAGTGTTTTTTACATTTTTACATGGATGTGCAACCTTAACCAAGTCTCATATTTGAATATCTTTTAACTCCCAAAAGAAAGTCCCCTAGTAATTATTCCTTTTCCTGCTTATATGCATAATTAATCACTGATACTTTTTTTGTCTCTATAAATTTTCCTGTTCTGGATATTTGATATAAATGGCATCATATCATATTAGGTCTTTTGTGACTGGTTTTGTTCACTCAACGTAGTGTTTTCAAGGTTTACCCACAGTGTAGCATGTGTCAGTACTTGTGGTAGTCAGGGGTTGCAAGGAGGACAATTACATACAGGACACATAATTTATAGTATTATTTATAATGGTCACCCAAGGAGTCAAATACAAAGAAAGTGCAGGAAATCTGTCCACATACTGAAAACCTAAAGGATCCAGCCAAGGGCCTGGATCCCACAGCAATGTCCTGCATAAGTGCAGCTGATGCACCTAGAACCCATGACAGTGCCCCACCATGAGTCTACCTGGTGGCCTGGAGCCCACAACGATGATTTATGCAAGTCTGTTTCACGGATCTGTGCTGGGAAGGCCCAAAGGTCAGCAGTGGAAGCTAGAAGGTCTATGCCAGTGGGATGAAGGATCTGTGCCAGTAGGCTGAGGGATCTGCACTGGAGCCAGGAAGTGATGCTCAGTGTGAGGACCAGTGCTCCCCCGAAAAGTACCACAGCCATCCTCAGCGACAAGGTCCTAAGCTCCTCCAATGATGAGAATAGCTGAGTTCATTTCAGAAGCCAGTGTGACAAGGGTCTCATGGAGATTGAACAGCATGCATCTTTCCCTCTGGAGCAAGGAGGCGATGCTCAAAGAAAGGACCAGAGCGCCCTCAAAGTGAACCACAGGCATTCTCAGTGACAACCAGGTCCCAAGCTCCTCTTACGATGAGAACAGCCAAGTTCATATCAGGAAAGAAGCTCAGCAAGCTCCTCCAGGAGAGCCCATGGCAACAGAAGAACCAACAGCACCAAAGAACCACACTAAACTCTTCCTTTCCAGGTCTACTTTTTATGCTGGCAACTTTCCTCAGGTGGGTCATCTATACTCAATACCATGCTAATTCAGTTTAGCTGGTGTTTACATTGTTACCACCAGTTTTTAATCTACCACAGTGCTTGTTAGACTTTTTATTATTGCTGAGTAATATTCCATTTACCACACTTTATTTATCAGTTCATCAGTTAATGGACATTTGGATCATCCTACTTTTAGCTATTATGAGTATTACTCCTATGATTATTTATTTATAAGTGTTTATGTAGGTATCTTTTCATTTCTCTTGTATATATTCCTGGAAATGTAATTTCTGGGTCATAAGTGCTTGCCTATATTTGTTATAACCTGTCTTTTGGTTATAGCCATTTTAGTATGCATGAAGTGGTATCTACTTGTAGTTGATTTGCATTGATCTGAAGGTAATAATGCTGAATATCTTTTAAATGTGCTTTGGTGATTTGTGTATCTTTTATGGAGAAATGTATTTTCAAGTTATTTGCCTATTTTTTAATTGGACTGTTTGAATTTTTGTTAAACTGTAAATTTCTTTTATACAGCCTCAATAGTAGATAAATATGCTTTTAAATTATTTCCTTCTGGTCTGAGGAGTAATGGTATTGTACTCAGCAAAATATTTTAAATGTAGTCTATTTTATCTGTTTTGTCAATTGTTCTTTTAGTTTTGATAGCTAAGAAGCAATTGTCTAGTAAAATATTGTGGTGTATGATGGATTTTGTATTTTTTGTGCATACATGTATCTAGTTTTCCTAGCACCATTTATCCTAGAATTTTTTCATCATTGAATTGTTAATGCTCTTGATCAATTTACTATAAGCAGAAATATTTATTTCTTGACTCTGAAACCTATTTCATTGGTCCATTCATCTATCCTTATGCCACTTCATTGTTTTGTTTATTGTAACTTTGTGGTAACCTTTAAAACTGTGTGCAGAGAAAATTGTGTTTCATATTCTTCTTTAAGATTGTTTTGGTTGATCTCGGTTTTTTAAATTTCTATTTGAATTTTAAATAATGTTTGTCAATTTCTGGAAAAGCAGTAACAAGAATTATGATAAGATTGTATCAAATTTGTGGTTCAATTTGGGGATATTGCTATATTAATATTAAGTACTCAATTTATTAATATGTAATATATTTCCTTTTTGTGTGTGTGGGTACTAGGAATCAAACTCAGGACCTTATGCTTGCCAGGCAGCACTGAGCTACTGAGCTATATTCTTGACCCTATATTTCCATTTTCAGGTCTCCTTTAAATTCTTTCTACCTTATAATTCTGTTTTATAACTTAAATGTATCAATATTCTCTTTGTTAAATTGAACACTAGGAATTTTTTTCATTTCACCCAGTTCATGTTTTATTGATCTATTTTTTACTATATATTTGCATAAAAATTTCCAAGAAGTACATTATATTATAGTTTTACATGGTTAAAAAAACTTTGTGATGTCCAAGCACAAGCAATGAATAGTTGTCATTTCTTTATTTCTATTTTCCTCTCAAGTAATTTTGCTTAACAAAATCATTGTAATTTTTGCCTTGCAACTTTAGTAAAATGAAAAGTTCATTTTTGGCATAACAATGCTACCATAACCTAAATATATCAGTGATTTTTACAAGGAATTTCTACTCGATTCACCTAATTGGCCTTCATATTCTTCTGACTATACCTTAAAAATATCTCTCAGATCTATCCTTTTCTTTATATTCTGTGTTAGGTAAGGCTGATTATACTGTGGCTGTCTTCTTTTATTCTCACAAGCTTCTCTGAGTTGTTTCTCTGCACCCCAGCCTCTAGTATCCTGTACTTAGAGCCTTTTCTTTTTGCTCTTATAGTCAGAATTAGTTTTTTCTATTTCTGTGAAGTCACAATGTGTTAAAGGGGCTTAGCACAGTATCCTTTATAGTGAAAACTTAAGAAAAATGGGCGTGATTCATCATTCTTATGTATCTATTCAGATCATTAGTATTTGAATGAATTGATCATGTTCTGTATGTTTTACATGATTTCTCTCCTGTCTTCCTTTAGGCATTCTCTCTCAAAAGTTAGAGTGTAAATTTTTTATTTTTCCACCTTTGTATTTTGGAGGCATATCTTTTAGAATTGAGAAAACTGAGTTAAGTTGCAATGCTACAATTGAAAAGAAAATTCATGATTGTAAATTAACTAATCTGTTCTGCTTTCATACCTGTCAAATTATGGAGAATAAGTTGATGAGAGGTTTCTAGATAAAGAGAAATTACAGGATTTTCTAGTTTGGAGTGTTCATTTTTTGATTTGCCTATTCCTACTAAACTTTTAATTTTTTTTAAAGAAAAACTGTTTTTCACTGTATTTTCCAACTTGGTGTTGTTGTTGCTTTTGAGTTTTTGTTGTTGTTCATTTTGCTAGGCATCAAACCCAAGGCCTCACACCGGCTAAACAAGTATTCTACCACTTAGCTACATCCTCAGCCCCATGCAGTCTAGTTTTATCTGTTCTCTCTGTATACTGAAGGGAAGCTAGCGTACAGCAATCTGAGCTTAGTGAAAAGCAAATGCTCAGTTCTTAGAACAACAAAAGAGGTCAATTTTTAAGTTTTTTTTTTCATTGTGAGTAACAATTGTGTGTGTAACAATATTTATATTCAATTATCTTGGACTGCATGTTTGTGATAGTCATTGGGTCTTCTTTTGATTACAATACTACTTCTGTACTAATATTGGATCAATGAAATTTATTGAAACAGTAAAACATTCACTGTTTCAATTTTGTTCTTTTTTCTGTAATTCATAGCTAATACCCTTCTCCAGAGGATTACGTTCATCTTTAGGTTTCCACTTTCCTTCTATTTTTCTATATCATTTTAAACTGTAAATCCATGAAACCATGATTGTAAGGACCATGTTTTAGTTTGCTTTGTATGTCAGATGGCCCTGTTAGCATTAAAAGCATGCATTTTTTAAAAGTATTCAGTGGCTTGTTTATCATATAAATTTAAATTGAAAATCTAAATATTCTTCAAAGGGAGGAGAATTTCTGAGTAGTAATATTTTTTCTTAGCATCTTAATATCCAAATTCCACTTGCTTACAAGATGACTTAATCAGCACCATATCAGAGACAGCTTGCTGTGTTTACCATTGTTAGTTGGGCCAGCATATGTCCAAAACAGTTGGAATGAGAAAAACAGCATTGACTTGCAGCCAAAGTAGAGGGGAGAGGCAGAGAGAGTTCTTTAGCTATTGAATAGAATTAAATGCTTTGGACAGTGTAGGGTAATTATGTAGGGGGAAAAAAAGGGATGAGGTCATCTCAGGCAAAAAAAAAAAAAAGATGTATTTTGAAATATGAAAATGCACTAAAATAATAAAAACAAATTGATGGTGTTGGTTTGGTTTTATTTATGTAAGCCTTTGGAAATAATATATTCTTTTTTATTAGCCAAAAAAAGGATTTGTAGAATATTTATAATGTAGGAAATCTATTTTTTTTCAGTTTTACCCTTGTGACTTCAGTAGGATTTTTTGTTTATTTGTTTCTAATTCCTGAAAATTTTCTGCTTCTTTATTAAGCAATGTGGGAACCATTGAATATGCATCATATTTTACATTTTATAGGCTCAAAAAATACTTACGATTTTTCTCAAACTGGATATTGTATTGTTCTAAAAAAACTTAAAGTCAGGAAAATGTGTTTTTATTTTCATAGCAATGAATGACAAAATAGATATTTTTATATATTATACCCTCTTGAGAATCAACTGTTGTAGAAGATATTTTCACTGAAACACAGAATAGAAAGTAATGTTTTTCTGTTTATAATGATAGGTTTGAGAAGTTTTCAATCACTACAATCAAGGAATGAAACTGACCATAATTGAGTTTTATATCATAGGCAAACCCTGCCTTAGGATAATTTTTAATTAGATAAAGTTTTTCCTCAAGAGTTACTGCCTTTGTTTCTCTGTCATTTCTTATTTGGTGGAGGCCACTCCCTCCACGCTGGAACCCTTCTCTGTATCTGTAGTCTGAATCAGAGCTCCTGGTTACTGCTTTACCCAAAGAAGTCAATAAAGGTCAACAGTAATTGTTTTTCTCATGAGATATACTATCTAATAGAGACTGAATAATAATGTAAAATAATATACACCCATTATGTGTAATTTTAGAGTGGGAAGAAATAGCCCGGGCACTACAAGGACCCTTGGGACTTGCCATTTTAGCTTATTTGCTTTGTACCGAGGAACCCATGGCCCATAGAAGTAAGCAGTGCAAACTACAGCTGTGATCTTCTTGTTCTTCCTGGCCTTGTCTGCTTCTATCCATTGGCAAGATGTTCGGTATTAGCCAGAGACTGAGAGAAGACTGATAGACTAATTAAGTCATATTTTTTATTCTTTAAGACAAATGTATTCCATGCCTGAGAGAATCAAGTAAGACAAAGATTTGGTTTTGACAGTAGCTATTATTGAAAGTATTTTCAGCACGACTCATAAGGTGGAAGCTATGCTAGAGGTAAACGTGCCCAGAGAAGAGTACCGGCTGCTTAGAATCAAACCATCCCTTCATATTCCACCTGGGTTGTCAGGTCAAGTGTGTCAGGCCTGACTTCCTCTTTGAGGGAGATGAGTTTTTCTTAGGAGATACCTTTGTCATTTATGCAAATGGACATCTGCTGTGCCACCCCCACCTGGTCTCCAGTCATCCCCAGAAATTTCAGAACCTTAGCTATGACAGTGTTCTGCATCATGCCCAATTTCCCAGTTTACCCAGGGCAGGGGGTGGCGCAAGAGTAGAGCCAACTGGACTGCCTCAATAAATGTAGTGGAGACATGGCCATTGTGGCAGGTTGAATTTCCTTCCTGAGCTGAAGAAGTATGTGCAATTTTATCTCCTCCTCCCCCAAAGATGAAGAAACCTGGACAGTGCCTATTCAAGGCAGTTCTCTTAGGATAAAGAGAAAGTGCATCTGTTCTTGTTCTCTCAGTCTCTCTCCCTCTTCCGACTTCTTTCTCTCCCTTTCCCTCCCTCCTTTCCTTTCACTCTCTCCTTTCCTCCCTACGTTTCTCTCTCTGCTCACTGTAGCAATGTTTATTTTTTTATTGCAAGGATTACAAATTCTAAACCAGTGATTTACATCTTTTAAAAAAACTTGAATTTAAGATTTTTATATAACAAATGATTTTTTTAAGCTGCTGAATATTCTACTGGTCTAATCTGAATTATGTTCTGAATTCTGTGGAAAATAAGTGAAAGCCTTTGGATTCAGAATGGCTTTGCAAAACTCTATGATTAGCAATGTATTTCCCATGAATTTGGTTACCTTCCTTAATTTAAAATTGCATTAATATCTGGAAGAACATTTGGGTACTTTCTTTTTCCATAATTTTTTTTTCTCACAGTGCTTAACTACTGGGACTGTTTTGTTTGAGGCACCAAACTTTTTAGTGGTTTGGATACAGATCTGTCACTAGGATATAATAACCAACCTTGTAATAGTATTATTGCAACTTTGAGATACATATGATGGCTCTTTAAAATTTCAAGGTCTTAAATATTTAGTATAAACAAAATCAGCCCACACATTATTAACAAAAATTTAAATGTCAAAGAAATATTGTATTCTTTAATTTCCAAACATTCCATTGTTAAAGTCATTCAAATACTGATTTCTGTAAGATACACTGGCTATATATTTTAGTATCTTATATTCATATATATATATATATATATATGTACTTGGAGTTTATAGTGCAGAAGCAGCTTTCGACAATACATAAATGAATGAGAGTGGTTATATTGAAATAAAACTTTTTAAACACTGAAATTTCAATTTCATATAATTCTCATATGTCATAAATATTTTTTCTGTTTTTACAATTTTCCCTCAGCCATTTAAAAATATAAGAATCATTCTGAGTCCACTGGGTATAAAAAAAAATTAGAAGATAGCCTGGATTTGTCCCATGAACTATTTGCTGCTTTCTTATCTATAGCGTTCTGTTTATTTTTAATATTTTGTATTTATAATTTCTTATGCTTTTTACCTGTACATAGGTTCTACTTCAGATTGCAGTCTGAGCATCTCAAGGCTGTGTTTGAAATACTCAGATGCTTTTCTAGTGCTGACAGTTCTCCTAATACAGGCTGGCTCTATAAACAGAGATTCACCAGAAATAGAAATTTTAATGACACTCTAATTAAATAGAAGCCATATGAAAAAAAGATTACATTTCTTATGCCAAATTGTGGATGCCTTTAGTTAATGCACAGAAATATATTTGAAAAATTGATTTTTCTGACAACTTCAGGCTCTTCTTTTGAGGTGCATTCTTCTGTTTAACTTATGCCTTTATGGCCAGTAATTCTCTTTCATAATGCACAGGAAACCTTGAACCAACAAAAGCATTAGAATAAGAAAAAAATATGCCACTGTAGTCTATCATGTCAAATCTTTTCTCACACTGTCAAAAAACAGCTGCCTCCTACTTTTTTGTTACTACTTTCTTTCTTCAATTAAAAAAAATCTAAAAATTTATGAACAATACACTCAAACCTCATTAACAATGTTTACAGTTAATTATGTTTCAGTATCTCTAGTTCTGAAATAATCCAGTGGGATTTAGTTAATCAAGAACCAAAAATGACTTCATTATTAGGCAGTCCTTACCTCTGAGTCCGTAGATTTATAGCTTAGAGACAATAACGTCATGCTGAATTTAACAACATTGGGAGGTAAACTGTCAAGACTCAGCACATGATTTTGTATAGGTGAAAGAAAGGGATGAAATTCTAAATTTGAAATGTTTTAAGTACAGAACCATTTCTTAAAAAGAGCATTCAAACATGTCAAGAAAGATGTTTTAGGCTCACCTGCGAATACATGAATGTGTCAGTGTGCTGAATTGTATTTAATTACCCATCTTTTTATGGAATATATTGGCCATTGTAAGTAAATGCTTTTCCCCTAAAATACAAATATGATATTATTTTAACAAAAATTTTCACCCTCATTTGTATCAGATTATATTCCAAATTGTGTAGCTAAAACTGAACGTTTATTTTGCAGAGCTGAAGAAGTGTCCAAATGGAGTGATTAAGATCTTGGACCACAGCTGGGTGCCTCGGTACCTGTAACGCTGGCCAAGTTCCTCTGTGACTTGCATTTTCCCCACCCAAAAATGAGAATCATAATTACATCTGTTGGAAATGTTACCAACTAGCACAACCTCATCATGTAAAGAACAGATGCATTGATACTGATTTTATAAATCCTCCAGAACAGTGTTTGATATATTCCATGTGCAATTCTTAGTGTTGACTCCATAATTTAAATACCAAAATCAACACTCCAGACCAACCAAAAGTATGGCATTATAGTTTATCTTTTCCCAAGTTTGAAAAGGCAAATTTAGAATCAGAGTAGGAAAGTCACATTTTGTTAGAATACTTGTATCCTGAAAACCCACATATTTTGAAACTCGCATATCCAAAGTTTTTCCTGACAAGGGATAGTAGTGGGTATTTCTATTTACAAGCAAAAGTGGTGCCACCCTGTGGCAATAACATAAACCTAGCTGCCAAGACATTTGGTTTGGCAAACATTAAAATTATGCAAGATTAGAGGAATTTCTATTTTAACATTCACTTTGTTTTCTGAATTGCATTTTAAAGTATTAATTTATTATTTTCAATTCAAAATTTTCAAATTCCCACAATTACAGTTCACATAAAATAAAAATTCATTGTTCTTTGAAAAAGCAGTTAGGTGATTTGCCCCTGATTTGAGTTCAGCAAAATAAAGACAGAAGCAATGCCCTGAGAACACAGAGTGATTTTCAGACTGAGTTCCTGGATTCCCAGAGGGAAGGAGCAGGGAAGGAAATGAGTAGACAGGACATTGGTTTCTCCTCCTCTTCCCCCACACATTTGTGTTTGTACTTGTTTTGTATGTTGGTACTTATTCATAAGAGTTTATATGAAGCAAGTGTCCAGCTATTTAAAGAAATGTTTGTGAGATCCAGTGAAATTCTACAGTAGAAGGCTTTAGTGGGAATCTAAGACTTGTTAGTTTGTTTCTTTCTGTGAGAAATAGTTCCTGAGAATTTAGGAAACAGTTGAGTTCTCAAATGAAAATAGAATGTGTTGGTTGAAGTTCTAGTTCCATTCTACACAATGGAAAGAGTAGACAGGAAATAAGGAAAAGATTCTGAATCAAAGAAGAAAAAAGAGGAGGCATGATACACAGCATTTTTGCTCTAAACTTTTTCTTTTTCTTTCTTCTCTTTTTCTTTCTTTCTTTCTTTCTTTCTTTCTTTCTTTCTTTCTTTCTTTCTTTCCTCTTTGTTCTTTCTCTTCTTCCTTCCCTCCCTCCCTCCCTCCCTCCTTTCTTCCTTCCTTCTTTCCTTCCTTCCTTCTGTCCTTCCTTTCTTCCTAGATATGATCTCCTATGTCACCTAGGCTGGCCTTGAACTTGTGATCCTCCTTCCTCAGCCTCCTCTGTTACCTTAAATATGTTGATCATTGACAGCTTCAGAAAATATTGGTCTATTTTGTACTGTTTCAAGGTAATTGTTTCCTGCTATCAAGATGCATGAACCAATAAAACTTTGTTTTGCCTATCAAACCAGCATACAGTTATATGATTCTGTGAATGAGGGTTCCCGAGAGAAAGGTGCAAATGCACTCTGAAAATTTTATTTGCTGTGTAAACAAGTTGGATTTGTTCCAGAAACATTCTAGGATCTCTGCTGAGAGAGTCATTTATTCAGCCAATATTTATTTTAAAGTTGTATCATATGGAAGAGAATTCTCTGCCTCAGTATTAGGTTTTTGTAACAGGGACATTTGGTTAGCCATTTGCAAATACCAGTAATTTAGTACTTGCCTGTAACATAGAAGAAAATATAAGTTGTTGGAAAATATAGGGAAGGGAGCATTTTTTTCCAGTCTTCATTGTGATTCTCTTGGAAGTCCATTTATTCAAGCTTTCAGATGAGGGATATTAATATATGGCTGAATAAATAATGCTTTTAGATCATAGTTTCATTTGTAGGTGTCTTTGTATCATATTAAATTTTTATCTTAAATTGCAAAATAATATGAAATACAGCCTTTCTTCCTGTTACCTTAAAAGTCACATAAATTGGCTTCATTTTGTTTTCCAAAGTGCAAGGAACTCAATAAAGCTTTTACTCAGTTTTCAAATACTATAGTAAAAACCTAGCAAATGTTGCAATAATTTAAAACTAAGTATGTATTACAAATTAGTTGGCAATTCATGTTTGTGTTATGGTTTGTTATGACTGCTTAATTCAAAAGCAGATTTGCTGAGAGGGAGTCTGAATTAAGTAAATCAAAATAGTTAAGGCTTTGATTAAAAAGTTAGCTTGTCTTAACTTAAATGTTGATATTTCAAGGCCAACTGATAGTTTAGTCATTTGTGGTTATTTTTATTTCCTGTTCAGACCCCTGGGAAATAAGAGAACAGTAAATTCAAGCCCAGATTGCTGTTTGCATTAATTTTTTCATTTATGTAACTTATTAGTACACTTTAAGAAACTGAAGTAATTTGTTACTCCAACAGAATTTTAAGGGAGAATTTTATTTCTGAACTAATTAGTTTAAATAATTCTTATAAAATTATCCTTTTAATGTTTGATAATTTACTAATTCTCACCAATTTCCTAAATCACCATGAAGACACTATCATAAATATTAATGGTGAAAAATCATCTTGGGAATATTTGCACTACCAAAGTGAAATTTGAATAATGTTGTTATCAAGCTGAAGCTGTATTAATTATTTGTAATTTCCCATTTTGGGTGTTAGTTACATTCAAAATTAATATTTCAATTTTCCAGAAAAAAAGATACCTTCCAGGATTACATATTTTAATGAAAACCCTTCAGAAAAAGCTTTGAGCATCATTTCAAAAAGTTAACTCATAAAATGTCAAAAATCTTGGATAAATAAGTTGTGGTTTATTTATAATTTGTATTTCTTAATTTAGTTATTCACCTTTCAAATTGGAGATTTGGAAAATAATGTTTTACAGTTTGCCAGTGTTGATCTAATTTTGTTAGAGTGTAACATGGGATAGTCATCCATGCAATAGGCATTAGTGTTTAGGTAACTCAGGATGTGACCTGTACTTGGTGATCCCTACACAGACAAACAACTTAAGTAGCTTTTATCTTCCTCTGTGTTCTCCTGCCCTACCATGTTTATTGCATGTTAACACATTAAATTTTAAGTGGAAAACCTTTTGAGATTACTTTTAAATACTTATTCACTTTTGCCAGAATAATTGATAATACCCACTTATCAATAATTGAAGTGGTATAGTAGTGTACCTCTGGACTCCTAACAGCTCAAGAAGTAATTGCTTTAGGATTTTAATTGTGTGTGCGTGAATTTATACACACACTTGCACATGTGCTTCTGATGTTATTTCCATGTAATTTTGATTGTCTTTCATTGATGTATTCAGTCATTCATTCTAGGAATGTGCAGAGGCCTTGTCACATTTTCATGCGGTAGTAGACACTGAAAATATAGTCTCTGCCCTCACAGAATAATGGTGAAGGTTGATGAGAGAATGTTAGGGAAAGAGCTGCACATTTTATTTGGAAAATTCAATCACACTGAAGGATATGCTGCATCAAGTCATGTTTTAGCCAAGATGTGAAAGATAAGAGTCTAGAGAAAGGAATTGTGATTCGTGGGAAAAACCTTTAGGAAAATCTCCGAGACTTCAGAGAAGATGGCCTGTTTAAAGAGCAAAAACAAGGTTTGTGTGGCTCGTGTATAAAGAAGAATTGTGGAATTGAGGAAGGAGACACAGGAAGAAAATGCCTACAGAGAAATGGAGCCTTGTGAAAAACTGGGGCTCCGCTGATGGGTATTAGTCAGGACAGTGACAGAAGGCTGCGTCAGTAAAACAGGCAGTGACAGTGGGGACATTTTGACAACTTCAGAAATATGTTAAGAGCGGAAAAGATCATTCCTGTGGAGGAATGTACATAGTAAATGAGAGGAGGAGTAAGATACGACTTCCATGTTTCTCTTCTGGCTGCAGCGTGTGACACAAGGGCTGCTGAAGAAAGGCACATGAAACAGCTAAATAGAGAGTGCCCATGGGATGTGTACATGTGGGATGTATGTTTGGAATTGATATTTAGGCCAAAGATAGGATTGTCACCATGTAGGAACCAAATAAATCCCTAGATGTGGACGAGATTACAATAGAGAGCCTAGAGAGAAAATAAAGGCAGGCCTGGAGGGGCTTCCAGAGGCGCACCACACCTCCTGTAGCTGTATCATGTCTGCTACAACAAGTGGTGAGTTTCTTGAAGGCAGAGATTATGTCTCTTGTTGGCTAAAAACTGTTGTGATATTTAATAGGGCTTAAAAATTCTTGCTAAATCAGAGAGTAAATGAAGAATGACATGTCAACCCCATGATGGGACAAGAACAGTGGCTTTAATGTTATTTTAGATGTGTACATTGCTCAACAGTCTCATGGTTTCCTTAGATGATGTGCAGTACTTTAGTACAGTTGCTGTGTATAGTTACTGAGAAGAAGGACGAGTAGAACAAAATATAGGATACATCAGACATCACCGTGCCCTCAGCTAGCTTGTGCTATGATGTAGCAGCAGAATATAAAGAATAAAATATAAAATTACAAGATTATATGTTTTAGATCTGAATCAATGTTAAAATGGAGGAATAGGAGGTAGTAGTGGAGAAGGGAAGTATTAAGGTAGTTTAAAGTAATTTCCATGGAGCTGAAGGAATAAAAAAACCTAATTTCTTCTATTTATTTGCCAGTAAATTCTACCTGAAAGAATCTCCCCTGTGCATTACTCTTTTTGTTCTCCCCACTTCCAGAGCTCTAATTCATTATTCTGACAGAGCAGTAGAAAGGGGAGGGGGCTGGACTCCCTCTAGTCTCTTTCATTCCGTGTTTTTCATTCCTACCACATAAACCACTTTTTCATGCCATTCTCCTTTAAAACATCTGATCCCAGTTAGTCCTCACAAAAGAAGATAAGGAAACTCATTTTAGTTTCATTTACTTCTCACAACTAAGTAGATCAGATTTTATAAGGAAGGAACTTAGCGGCGACTGCTGGTTGAATCACTTATCCCTATGGTCTGACCCTGGCGGCCAAGGCTGCTGGCACATGGCACACTGTGTGAAATAACTGTCTCCTGCCTGTGTCTAATGGAGTCCAGTCACACCAGACCGTGTGCAGCTTCCTTTTTCTTTTCCTTTAAACATCCTATTCCACCCTCAGGTTACTTTTTGCCTTTTTAATGGTACAGAGTGGAACAGGCAAACATGTTTACTTTGCAAAGTCCCTTTTCATTCTATCTGGAGTAACCAGTGACTTTTAAAAATAAATCCCTGTGGCACATAGCCTACTCTTTTGCAGTTGTGTAGCTATCTTATGCCTCGCACCCACCACCGTGCCTGATCTCCCTGTCCTACTCAGCTCAACCTGGAATATATGCACTTCATTGTGAGCTCTGATAGGGAGGGACTGTGTCATCCTTCTCTTTTTTATTTCCATTACATTTAGCAGAGTAATAGTATACACTCAGAAATGTTTGTCAAATTAAATTGATAAGGAAGGAAGACATGTGGGTGAGAAACATAGGGATAGTGTGTTAGAAACTGTAGTTTAGCTCTGAGACAAGGAAGCAGGACGTAAGCCTAGAGACTCGGGGTAAAAAGTAGACTGTGATGAATTTTATTGGTCAAAAATGACATGGGAAAATCAACTCAAAACCCAAGAACTGGATTGGAGCAAGAAAACTGAAAACAGACTTGTTAAATAGCCTGTTAGTGCCGATCACCCCACCCTGCTTGCAGACCTCCAGGAGCTGGAATCTCAGAGGAGCTCTTGTTCTCAGCATTTTCTGTGCAAGGAAGGAGCAGCTTCCGGAGAGTGGGGGTGTTTTATGAAGAAAAGCAAGACGGTGATGTTCCCAGAATAAGAGAGAAGTGAAGGGGTTTTCTGGGCTGTAGTACCACCCTAATTCCCAGCCCCCCTTTCCAGGCAGGGACATCAAACAGGTGTCTTGGCATGGTGTACACAGTGACCTTTTTAATACCTGGAAGTCTAGTGGAAACGCCAGTAAGCACCAGTGATGAACTTCCCCTCGGTGGATTCTGCACCTGTAACATTGAGAACAAACCTGTTTTTCATTTTCTGTCACCCTCCCCAGTAGCTTTTCTCTGGAGACAAGCTAAGAGGTCCCATCCCTTGCTCAGTGTTGTAGAGGACTAACACAGACCCTCTACATATCTCAAGCTGGTTAGCAGCTGGCATTCCAAAGGAAAATTGATTATCAGAAGAAAATGTGAACTGATATAGAAAATAAAGGTTGACTTCTTGAGAGATATGCAATGACAAGGAAATAGTGTTGAAGCTAGAATTCTAGAATCTCAGAAAGGTTCGTGCTGTAGCAGAACAAATTGCAAGGTTTTTCCAGGTAAGGCTGATGATCTCATACATGAGGGTTTATGATTAGGACAAAGACTATAATGTACTATTTGTGGATTGTCTGTCCCCCCATGTTCAAGCCCTCTCCAATTTCTGTACAAGGAGATGCAACAGCGAAAACTATATTAACAGTAGCTGATAACCAGTTGATAATCAGTAGAATTGTGTATGTGTAGGCAGAGAGTTATTTTACAGTGATTTTAAATTAAATAGCCTTCTAGTTAGTACTGGATATCACTAAATAAATTGTGCCTCACTGATTTTGGTTTGATCAAAAACTATGAACACAATAGAAAGGATAGCACACCATAGAGAGAAGGTGATCTTTATGGCATAACCCAATAAGCTAGTGTCAATGTACATCTTGATAAAGATTAGCATTTAGGGGATGACATGGTATAATACGTACACATGTGGATGCATGTTACTAGAACCAGCCTACTATGGCAAAGATTAATGTGTGCAATAAGGAAACATACATGAAAAGTTACTGATGGATGTCTTATTCCTATTGAAATTTTATGTAAGGGGTTTCCTGAAGACTGTGCCATGCACTGAAACAATTATTATGAGCCAAACTTTGAGGGTCTCTAATTACATGGATGTGAGGCATCTATTTTACAGTCTTTTCCAGACCCTGAACTAGTAGTGATATTAACTACACATTTGATCAGACAGTGTTAAAGCAGAAAAAGTACAGGAAACAGCCTCTTGCAAGTGAACAAAATCATCAGGCCCAAATTCTTACAAGTTTCTAAGAAATAAAAGGCCAAACAGAAAAAGCAGATAGATGATCAGAACAACAATTGTTTCTCCTCAAATCTAGAAACTTTTCCATCATATGTCCACTTGCTAGTGGTTGTAAACATCCATTCATTGATGCAAAGAATTCTGGGCAACATAATTGATAATGTGTCCTGAGCGGTAGGCTGTATAATTATGAATATTAACTGAGATTATTAAAGTGTCCTAATTTTAGCAGTTTTTGAATGGAAAAGTTAAATCATTATCACACAAAAATTGCTATTTGGGCAAATCTGTGTGAAAATCTATATTCTGAACTCTCCTGCTATGTGAGCACTATTAACAGTCTTCAACCATAATGTTGTTTGTATATGGACAAATTTGTGTGCACTTAAAATGTTTTTGTCTCTGGGATTTTGAATAGAAAAGTTAAATCATTATCACACAAAAATTGATATTTGGAGCCAGGCGTGGTGGTGCATGCCTTTAATCCCAGCACTCGGGAGGCTGAGGTAGGCGGAGCGTTGTGAGTTCGAGGCCCTCTTGGGCTACAGTGCGAGCGCAAGGCTGGCCTGAGCTACATAGTGCGACCCTGCCTCAAAAAACTAGGGCCGGGAGTTTGGCTCAGTGGTGTAAGTGCCTGTCTGGCAGGCGTGAAGCCTGTGAGTTCAATCCCCGGTGCCACCAAAAAAAAAAAAAAAAAAAAAAAAATTGATATTTGGGCAAATTTGTGTGAAAACCCGTATTTTGAACTCTTCTGCTTTGTGAACACTAGTAACAGTCTTCAGCCATAGTGATGTTTGTATATGGACAAATTTGTGTGTACTTAAAATGTTTTTGTCTCTGGGATTTAAAGGTTGTTCACTGAAGGCTTCCTTAAAATTGACATCTTGTTTGCAAGCCAACTGATAAGGTAGCAACGTCCTGTTTTTGAACACAGGACAATTGTCCCTGCTTACCTGTGTCATGAATAACAGTAGTTAAAGTGAAGAACTAAGGAACATTCCATGGCTGCCAGATTGTCCATCCCACTCGGAATTAATTTTAACACTCCTGAGTGTGAAAAAAAAAATCATATTTCTCACAGAAATTTATTTAAACTGAACATTACTTAAATAAATGCAATTATCATAAACATCTATATGACCTGGGATTTTGTTTTGATTTTGAAATGAGAGCTTTTTCAAATGTAAGTTAATTAAAAACTAAAAACTGTTAATAAAAACTACATCAGTGGATAAATGTTAAATAGTAAGGAGTGACTGTTTAAGAAATATGAAATGCTGTGGGAAATGAATGAACAAAACTCAGTAAAGTGATAAGACAAGTTAGTATACACGTACAGATGTTCTGACTGGGTATTTGGTGTATTGTAATGAAAAGAAGAATATAAAATAGTGTTTGCATGTGTTTTTAATCTCAGACAAATAAGGGAAACCCTAATAAAGTTAGTTAAAAATAAGATGTGATTTATTTATAACTAAGGCTCTATATGTTTCCATTAACTTTCTTCTAACTTACATATCACTGGCCACCTGTTGTAAGTTGTGAGGAATTTTGTGCGTTCTCAAACAAAGAATTTTGTGAAATGAGATGATTCCTCTTACCCACTAGTGGTTAATTTTTCCTTTTAAAATTGATTATTTCTAGTTACGATACGTAACAGAGACAATGCCTTTCTTTCACATTATGTGATTTGAAAGTGGCTGTCAGTTGTCGGAGTCCTAGTCTCATGTTATCATTCATTATTGCTTCTTGGGAGACTTGTTAACCTGTCACAAGAGAGCTAAGAAAAACCCAACATTCCTTTTGGAAGACGATGAGCCTTTGTCACCCACAATACAATTAGTGCTAAAAATAGAAAGAATGGCTACGATATGATTATGATTAGGCCAAGATGAGCTATTGTCCAAGTAACAGGAACCAATTCAGCAGGCCAAAGATGACCTATACTGAGCCATCAGTTTGCTGATTGCCATTTCTTTCTGAGTTTGATGAAATATTCATGCCTTTGCTCGCCTCTCTGCAAGCACTATTGATTTCTTGTATAAACGCTGCTATATTTAGTCTAGACAAATGGAATGTGGATTGCTGCTGAATAAATTGGATGAAAGACTGGGATCTTGCCTGCCGCTTTCTTTCAGTCTTGGGCAATTATTTATAATCAAGAGCAGTTTTTGTAAGTTGAGGGTGATTTTTCACAATTTAGTGATTAGTCTCTGAACAAAGGCAAGCAGTTAGACACAATCATTTCTGTTGGGATAGCAGGGTAAGAAGTCAAATTACCCTTTGAGGTTTACAGTAACTGTTTCAGAGAGTTGTGGGATTTTTCTTATTTTTTTTAATTTTTATGGGTTTGATGTTTGTAGTTTATTGATAATAGAAATGCCAACAAGAAGAGACCCTGGGGTATTTTGAATTTTCACATTTGTCTTTTTAGGGTTAAATCCTGACTTTTGTTTATTGGGATTTCCATGTAAAACCTGAAGGCTATAGTTTGGCCTTTTTAGTGTAAAAATGAACTATATCATTAACAACCATGGCTTTTTGTTGGAATTATGTCAACTCTTTAAGTTAATGCTCCAAGTCTCTTATTACACCAGTGTTTCAAAGTCTGGACTCAAAAGTCTAGCATTGGGCATTGCAATAAGAGATCTTAGAGGACATCATTCTCATTTGCTTTCAAAATCATCACAATGAACTTCTTTCATTTCACAAATACCATGTTTATAAAAGACACTGTCGATCAAACTGTAATTCATTAAGGAATTATTTTTCCATTTTCATTAAAGTATCATGTGAAATACCATCAGTGAAAATTTCTAGTCAGCATATTGAAGAATAACCTGTGTTTTTAATACATTTATCTGCATGCGGACATACCATGCAAATGACGTGTGAAGACATTTAATGCTTTAGTACTTGAAGCCTTAACATCTGTAGACAAGTTATGCTTTTCTAACTCACAGAAAATACTTTTTTAATCCACGTGAAATGTTAACTTTGTAGGACCTGGAATCTCCAAATCTAAGATATTTACAGTAGTCAGTGTTAGTCACAAATCTGAAGAATACAGAAAAGTAGAGGGGGGAGAATCATTCATATTTCCATCCAGATTGTACTCTTCTCTATATATCAACAGTCTTTGCTATTAAAATTCACAGACTAGTATGATTAAAAATCTAAGTATAATATGTGCTTAGTTAAGGTTAAGGTTTTTGTCTTAAAAAAATAAGAACAAACTATTAAACACTAAGATTGAGAATGAAGCCTGAGATTTTAAGGGACTCAGCAAATGTATATTGACAAAATTAATTATACTTGGGTATTTTAAATTGTTATTGTAGCATAAATGTCACATTTATTACTTTTTCATTTAATGTTATAAAAGCATTTTTAATATTTTATAAATATTATTTTTGGAGGTTGCATATTTTTCTACCAAATGGATGTGACATATTTTACTTAGACATTTCCTTATAGTTGGTGATTTCAATTATAGTATAAATAGTAGTCCAATAAACGACATGACACTGAACTGTTTTTTTCTCCAGTAATATAGTCTCTGTAAGATGTATTTCTAGAGTTGTAAAATGTGAATCAGATGGTAGAAATATTTAACACATCTTGATATGTGTGACAGAGTTGATTTTGTGGAAGTTTTATAAAAATTGGCAGTGCCACTTGCAATAAATAATTTGGTCACGTACTTACTCTATATAATGGGCCATTTGCACACAAGTATATCTATATACAGGAATTATATATGCAGTACTTAATAATTAGATATTGATGTCTCACTTTATGATTTGAATCATTCTGTTAGTGAGGGTGATTTTCAGTTGCTGATTTGTATGCTCTGTTATTTTTCTAAATGTTTTGCTGCTTATTATTTTCTAATATTTAGTAGAAATCATATACCATTTTATTTTCATATTTACCCCATATGTTTTTGCTAGCCACTTGTCATCATTGATGATTCATTTAATTTATATAGAGTACTTCCATTTTTATATAACAAAACAACAAAGTTTTAATTGAGGGATGTGCTTTGTTCTCTTAGTACACTGAATAAGTGATTCCACTTGAGTGATCTCACTTAAGCCTTTTAATACTTTTGTTGTTACTGACAGTGTAATTGTTTCCATTTCACAGGGAAGGAACTGAGGCCTAGTGGAGTTAATAACATCCTCAGTGTTGTCCAGATAGAAGAACAAAAACAGACATTTAGATATTAGAGCAGAACTTAAAAACTTGCAGCCTGCATGTCCGAGTTGATTTACAGATTACAGAATCATTTTGTTTGGTTCCCAGGATGTTTAGAGCTTTCAGATAAGTTTTTGGTTAATAATTTGCTTCTTTTTGTCTTTGCTGGGTCTCAATTTTTTTACCACACCAGTAATTGTTTAGATCTGAGTAATGGCTTACTTCTTTGGAAGAGCCATACAATCTAGTTTCCCTTGCAAAATCTCTTATTGCCTTTAACTGAATGTGTTTCATTTAATTACAAAAACTTTCCTGATTGCTGTAGGTAGAGGTCATACTCAAAATATTTAAAAACCACTTTGACACAGATATTTGTCAATCAGAATGGACACCAGTCCTAAATAAGTAGTATCTAGTTATCTACCCTGTTTGTGAGCTCTCCTTCTTAAACCATTCCTTTAGGAAGTGGCATGCTTATCTGCTAGAAGTTGTACTAAGCATTTTATATACAGTATCTAATTTAATTTTTATAAATTTAACTATAATTTTTCAAGTTATTCTTATCAAGTCTTTCTTCCCTCAAGAGCTAGATTAAATTCTTACTTTAAGTTTCCTCATACTTCTTCTGCATTGTTTATTTTAGGAATGAGGTTACTGAGATACGGTTGATTACTGTTTAAAAACCTGCACTTAGAAAGTTGGCTACTTTCCTTCCTTGATGTTTAGATTTGGCATCATTGTTTTGGTTAGTCACCATTTGCCCCATTTTGGTTTACAGATTTGTATTCTTTCTTGGCTAGGCCCCATACTCCTGCAAATACATTACATTATATGTTTTACTTTTTTTTTTTAAGGTACAATATTGATTCTGACTCTGATTATTTAAAAATATTGATACTTTCACAAATTTACTCATATTAATTCTCTTGCATATGGCATCTTTCCCTTCATAGTGTTCCATTTCTTAGTCTCAAGTTGACTTAATTTTTGTAAAGGATCCAGTAGAATGTAGAATGAGTCTGATGAATGATTTGATACCAATAAATAATTGAACTCATCTCTTTGCAAAGGTGAAATGTAAAGCTTTCTGATCAGAGTATGAATTGCTGAGTGAAAATCAGCATATGACCCATTTATCAGAACTGATGCACAAAGAAGACTTTTAATTGTTACTGAAAATAAATTACATAGTAGAATCATTGACACAAGATTTGTTGTATAGGTACAGTATCTTTTATTTTTTGTTTGTTTTTACATCTGTGTGCTAATTTCCAGTCTTCTGTTCCCCACGCTCTTTCTTTGTTCCTGAATTTCCAGTGGATGTGAAGTCAGAGGTTCCTGTGGGCCTAGAGCCCATCTCACCCCTAGACCTAAGGACAGACCTCAGGATGATGATGCCGGTAGTGGACCCTGTCGTTCGTGAGAAGCAGCTGCAGCAAGAGTTACTTCTTATCCAGCAGCAGCAACAAATCCAGAAGCAGCTCCTGATAGCAGAGTTTCAGAAACAGCACGAGAACTTGACACGGCAGCACCAGGCTCAGCTTCAGGAGCACATCAAGGTAGCAAATATTTCTTTGTCTCTGACCTTTTCTGTCTGGGCATCTGCACCAGGACATGGGTGTGAGACGTACCCGTGGGAGCACTAATGGGAACTTTCACTGTGATTAAGACATAGATGGATGCTTAGAAGGGAACTGTGGTTTTACTAATGGGAACTCTGGGTAAGTACTTGCTGAACACTTACTTTGCTTCTCAGAGAAGCCTCTACCACTTTCATCCTTCAGCTGTAGAATCACTAGAAGGGAGTAATACCGTAGTTGCCCATTCACTCTGATTCCCTTCTGTGTGTTCATTTGCTGCATCTTCTCACCACCAAGATCCATGAGCCTGACAAGGCACATTTTAACTTTCTAATGGATCTGAGTATCATATTTACCAGAAAGGATAAACTAGCCATCTCATACGAACAGGGAAATCCTTCTTCTGTTTTTTTTACTTATTTCTTTGCTTTTAATCTTTGGTCAACAGGTAGATGCTCTGAATATATCCTAAGCGTCCTTACAGAAAACAAAAATACAATGATGTGTATTTTCAAAATAATAGCATAAAAAACTGAAGGGAGATTTATCAGGAGAAACTGGTACAAATATTGTTACAGACTATAGATAACAGTTTATGGAAATCATTTTTAGAGTAGTTGAAAGTTGGAGTTGTTTAAATTATTTCAGGAGAAAAATATATATATATCCCAGCACTTTAAAAATGATATCCCATTTGTTACTAGTTTATTGTGGATGTATCTGTGTATTTCTTCTTTTGTATCCTAATAGAAAAACATTAGTTTGGTTTATGAATTTTTCAACTATTTGAGATATTTAGAATCAAAGATCTTCAGATTTGATTAAGTAGATATTTAATTTGATTATGACAGTAAGAAAAAATAGCACATATTTACAGCAAAAACTTTTATATCTAATTTCATTAACTAATTTAAATATGTGGTAATTTAGTATGTAAATTATGTGTTACATCATATTTTATTAGACTGTTTTCTGGGTAATTTTTGGGTATCAAGTACAAGCCCACTGATGTGGGGTTAATAAAAACAACTAACCTTTCCTAATATCATATAATTTTGCCACATTAATATTACAGTATGCAAGAAGATAAAAATTCTGTCTTCTTTTTTATGTTCTGTGTATTGGAAGATGTTTCCTTAGCCAAGAAGGCCTATATTCCTTAATTTCCTAAAATTGGCCTGATCTAAAATGTATTTTTATTTTGCTACTGAACTTCACTAAAGAAACTCTTTATATACTTGCGTTATTGATCTATAAGATATCTTAAGAAGAGTGAGAATTTTCTTTTGAGTCTTTTATAAAGTCAGTAGCTCACAGATATGTTTTGAAGTAGGCTTCATTTGTTTATAGACATCTTTTTATGCATACTGAAGCACTATTTAGTTTAACCTTTGAAGCAGTAATAGAAATATTCATGTCTAGAGCTTCTCCTTCAGTCTTCCCAAGCATGCTATAATTGCAATGATGCATAAATAAAATCTGTGCAATTTACCATAAGGAACTATGTAGTTATTTTGCTGCTATATATGAGTCTTATTTTCTTGAATACAGAGCAATACTGCTAAGTTAATAGCATTATTAATTTATCTTTTGTGTCTTTTATAACTATAAGTTTAATGCAATTTTTAAAGAAATTAATTTATTTGATTTCACTCAAAAACTAATTGTAGCAAGTAGATAACTTTGTGACATGAACAAAATGATATAGTGGATTTATTGACATCTGGAAAATGTTAGAAAAGAGGCTCTGAAGAGAATAAGGATTATTAAATAGTGAAAAAGGAAATTTTAGCTCTTAAACTGATTTTTCCAAAGTAATAAGTTGTTTTCTCAGAAGTTGAAGTCATATTGAAAATTTTCCTTTAAGATTCAGAAGCAGTTTGCTGTTTTAACTGTTTAATTTTGTGTTACTTTTTTATGAGTAAAGCTAAAAGTTGATTCCTTTAACATTTGATTAGATTTTCTATGAAAAAGACAGTGCAAAGCTAACTATATTAGTTTTTTGGACCTCTGGCTTCTTTAACAATCATCATCTGTTGAATTAGATGTTGTTATGCCATTTTTCCACATAGTAAACTGAGGAAGAGAGAAATAATGTAACTTTCCAAAGTTACACAGCCAGTAGGTAGTTGC
The DNA here is from genome assembly GCA_004363535.1 of Dasyprocta punctata. Lineage (NCBI taxonomy): Eukaryota > Metazoa > Chordata > Mammalia > Rodentia > Dasyproctidae > Dasyprocta > Dasyprocta punctata. The sequence goes on along the minus strand of RJWM01000210.1, from coordinate 154,670 downwards.
TCCAGGAATTATAGTCTTGGCTTGTCTTTATTCCAAAGTTCCTAAATCATTCTGCCTCACTTACAGTCGGGAACATCTGGAAATAAAGGGGTGAAGTTTTGTTTCTTTCTCCCTTTTTTCCCTATACTTCATTCTTGCAATGTTTTAAAGAATAGTAACTATGGTAATTAAATCATATGGTTTTCTATATTTCTAAGAGAGATTAAAATTCAGTTGCATTGAGTCTTTGAGTGAAGCACTGAATCTATAGAATTCATACTGAAACAGGATTTAAGCAGCTGTGTATTCTTAAGCAACAGTAAAGCATCTGAGAACATGCACTAAGGGACTGATAATATCAGCCAAAACACCAAAGATTTTAAAATGAAGAGTAACCGGAAGTGCTTCTAACCATATTCTTTGGGAGTGGTAAGGTTGTCGTGGTTGACCACAGGGGTGCCTTCCTCTTGCCCTGGGGTGACCCTGATGCCATTCCTTTTAGCTTTTTATTTTTGTTTCTGTTACTGTTTGGTATAAAATTCAGAATTTTAGGTACCTATCTAAAATAAAGTAGCACAATGTGCTTTCCTTAGTATTGATTGTCATAAATAATAAGAAATGAGTATGGTTCACACAGACACACACAAAAACTAAATTTTATGTGCATTAGGAATATGTTATGTGAGGGAGATTATTCTTTTTCATACCTATGAGGAACCAAGGCTCTGAGTAGTTCAGTGACGTCCAACTCTCATGTCAGAGGCTAAGTAGAACTCAAAGTCTTCACTTATTCCTCAGTAGGCACATTTACTATATTCTGCAGATAGGTACTTTTCAATTTGGAAGGAAACTGACATCTCAAGATAGCTACCAAGGACGCTTCATATTCATGTTACTCATCTTTTAGAAGAGGATTCAAGGAGTTCAGAAACCCAAACAACTGTGCATTAGAGCATAACTTTATATAAGTGATTTCTTTTTGACCATTGTCTCTAATCTTAAGGTTTTCATGTATTAGACGAAAGATTGAAGACATCTACTATTTTAAAAGAAGAACCTATGTATAGCTTGCCTAAGTCTATTGAAAATTTTCACTATTAAGATTTTGACATTTTTAGCCTTCATTCTATTTCAGGTAGACTTACCCCAAATTAACTCATCTCACAATTCTGTTCACCTTGATAATTTTCACACTATCTCTTAGGGTAAGAGTGGAGAATCTGTTGTTTATTTATAATGTGAGAGACTTTGTAAAATAGTCTTCTGGGCAGTACCTGCCTTAGACTGTCATCTACTTTGTATGTATCAAGGAAAGTTGCAAAGAGAACTAGAAAGTTGCTAAGAGAAGAATCTATAAGATCTGAATAGACTTATTAATCATTTTTGCTAGTAAGTCACAAGAAACATAGTTTCCTAGAAACTAGCTTGTTGATGATGCTGAGACCATCTTGACATGAGTTGCTTGTGTTCAGATTTCAATAATTTAAAGAAAAAAGAGTGGGTAAGAATTATAAACTAATACAAACAAGTTCCCAAAACTCCTAACAGTTCAATTTTGGTCAGTCAGTGATAACTATGAAGCTTAAAGAAATTGCACACTCTCATGTCTTTCTCTTCTCGCAAGTTGCAACAGGAACTTCTAGCCATAAAACAGCAACAAGAACTCCTAGAAAAGGAGCAGAAACTGGAGCAGCAGAGGCAAGAACAGGAAGTAGAGAGGCATCGCAGAGAACAGCAGCTTCCTCCTCTCAGAGGCAAAGATAGAGGACGAGAAAGTAAGAGGCACCAGGGTAAAAGATGGGCTCTCTTCCCTCATTGTTAGCTGATCATCATTCAGAAAGAAGCCTGAGAATGAGTGAAATTAAAGTTGTCAAAAACTGTGTTTAATAAAAAAAAATAGACTCCAATGTAATGACCTTACATTTTCATATCAGCTCTCTTTATTCACTCTGAAAGCTTTCAAAGAAGTAAAACACAGTATTAACTAAGATTTGAATTTTTGTTCATTTAGACTTAAAACATAATGTCATACAAAAGCAATCTATTGTGAACTATCTTGTTTAATAATAAAGTTATGCCCAAATCTTCTCACTATAATTCCTTACTCTTGCCCAAGTAATAACTATTCTGTAAGTCATGCCTTGCCTCTATTTAGTTCCTGCACACTCAGACTTTGGGAAGATTTTAAACAGAACACTTATAAAAGAACCATCCACAAGAGGGAGACAGATCCAAATAATTCCACTGTGTTAGGGCCAGTTCAAACTCAGGTCGCAGCAAGGTTTAAAATTTGATGACTTGAACTGAAATGGTCAGCAATATTTATTTGTGTTTTAGAATGTTACTTTTTTAAATCTTGAAACTCAGAAAAGACCATTTTAATATGTTTAAGGGATGTCATTTAGTTCCCCAAGATTCCTGATTTATAAAAACATACAATATTTTGTTCCTCTGCAGTATTTTTTAAACTTGAAGTGAAAGTAATAATCTGGGAATCCCCTTTCTGAAAAAGCAATTAAAGAACTCACTGAAGGTCTTTTGAAAATTGGCAGTTTAAGTAAGAGTTGCAAAGCATCACAATGCCATTTTCTAAAGCCTATTTAGACTCTACTTTCTTCTTTTAATAGGAAAACTTCATGTGCTGTGTGTGACCAGTGATGTAACAAGTTACTTACTTGTTAAATATTCTAGAGGTGTGAAAGCACACAACTCACAATCAACATCTGTTTCTCTCTCTCTCTCTCTCTCTCTCTCTCTCTCTCTCTCTCTGTGTGTGTGTGTGTGTGTGTGTGTGTGTGTGTTTCAGGGGCAGTGGCAAGTACTGAAGTAAAGCAGAAGCTTCAAGAATTCCTGTTGAGTAAATCAGCAACGAAAGACACTCCAACTAATGGAAAAAATCATTCCGTGAGCCGCCATCCCAAGCTCTGGTACACGTATGTTCAGTGTTTGACTGTTTTTATTCTCAAGGTTAAAAAGCACATGTTCTATATTTAGCCATCTTGGGTGCAGATCCCAAGACTACTGTTTCTCAGCTGTGTGGCCATGGGCAAGTTCCTTGAATTCTCTGAGGATTTGTTTCCTTCTCCATAAAAAGAGGATAATAACAGTACCTGCCTTGGAGGGTTGCTGGGAGGCCCTATAAAATAATATTACACACAACTGAAAAGGGCTCACTGATTCCTGGGCTGTACCACTGAACTGCATCCCCAGCTCAGAGTGTATCGTCTGAAGGACAAGGAAGTATATATGTTGATTGTTGAATGAGTAACTGACAAATGGGTTAGAGCACAGACATTGATTTCTATTTTGCATTTTTCTGTTCTCAGATGGTATGTGTGATATCTATATGTAATTTCTAAATGTTTGGAAGATTGTGATTTTATTTTATTTTACTTGGCTTCATGTAAAATTTAAGTCAGTTATTTTTAGAAGTCCAATTGATTTTGATTGGGCTAAATAATTAAAAGAAGGAGGAAAGGAACTGAATGTAAAGAAAGCAAGGGAAGAGAAGGAGTAGCTAAAATAAACAAATCTAAGTCTTCAGGGACTAGTTTACCCCTGCCCACTACACTTTATTTCTTCCTACCCAGTAAAATAGTAGTTTGGCTTCTAACACACAGGCTGACAACATGATACACTGTGATATTACTGTGTTTATGGGATCCTGTCTTACCCAGTCCAGTAAAGAGATATTATGTTGTACATAATTCCTATTTCTATTAAATATGAATGATCTGGAATTTTTAAAATCCAGAGCAAAAAACTGATACGCAAATCATATTTGGATAATAGGTTAATAGATAATGGTTCTGTTTCGCTCATAAATGTGATCTCTGAATGACTAGAGGATTTTCCATGAATGTATTTTTTAATTCTCACATCATCCAGAAAAGAAATAAATACTTCATTATTACTTGGAACCTGGAAGCACCCCAGTTTTTTAAAATTGTTACTGTACTTATAAGTCTATTTTATAGATACCTGCCATTTTCTGCCTTAACAAAAAAGGTAGCAGACAGACTCCAGAATGTTTTATATAGTTTTACAATTCAATTTCTGTCATACATGTTTTTTAACTTGAGAAACCAACTTCTGAAGATTTTCAGATGTTTAATCAATCTTACAAAATCCTTAAAACAATTTTATTACTTAAAATTGCATTCAACATTTATAATTAATTCATCATTCCTTCCAAATCAAAGCTGTGCACATGCCCATCATTTAAAATATATATAGATATATAATTTTTAATGAAATACTACTAAATGCAAATAATTTATCAGTTAAAATTCTTTAGCTGTTCTCTTCAGTATATTAGTGATGACTCACACGTGTTATTTATCAATCCCTTCTTGTTTATATGGAATTGAAATTCAGGTCCTCATAAGTCATTAATTTATGGATCTGAATTTTATTCTGCCTTTGGTAGCTATAGGTAGACAAGATACTGTTAAACTAGTTTGTTCTTGAGAATTACTTGAGCAAATAATAGTAGAATAATTATTGTCTTGGTGATATTATGCATTGTTCATTGTCTTCACTGTTTTTAATATTTGTACATGTTTGTATTATTGGGTAGTCTGTATTTGCTTCAGTAGCAGAGTCGTATCTTTTTCAATAGAGTCACCTAGGAAAGAGAACAAAAAATTAAAATTAGTTTCATACTGAAGAAGAGTGTGATCTCTAGTCCACATCTTTGGAACTACTAAAGAAATCATGACACCTGACACTTTTGGTGTCTTTTCAATAAACAAGCTACCTGCATGTACTTGAATGTACTGCCTAGAAATTTTTAAAAATGAAGCCTGTGTTTATCTTTCTTTTCATCTTGGTTGTTCTACATTGTTGCCTATAACGGATACAAGTGATGATTTTTTCACCAATGTGGCTCTAGAATAAACATACAAAATAATCTCAGATCTTAGGAAACTCAGGTTCTTGGTAAATTCTCACATTTAGTGACCTTTTCTATGGGGCTGTAAGACCAGAGACATGATAGGCATTCTTAGGAATCCTGTATCACTCCACAGCATACCATTGCATGAACCCAGTTACATCAGGCTGTGGTTTGTATACACTAAGAAGAAAGAACATAAACACAGCCAAGGCACGTGTACAGCATGTGCAACTGATTATTGCTGACCAACCTGCAGTAAAAACTCCAGCATCAATGAACCTTCTTTGTCTTTTGTAGGGCTGCCCACCACACGTCATTGGATCAAAGCTCTCCACCCCTTAGTGGAACATCTCCATCCTACAAATATACATTACCAGGAACCCAAGATGCCAAGGATGATTTCCCTCTTCGAAAAACTGGTAAGCTAGTTTAACAAGAACCCCAGTTGCCCTTCCATGATATACCTACCCATAGTTTCATTCTTCCTCCTCCAGGGGAAATTCAAAGGATTTAAATTACAGATGTTACACCCACCCTCGCCCCACCCCAGCATAAATAATCATGTGTACATACACACACGCACACACAAGCCTACTCCCTGCTTATTTCTTAACCAGCTGGTTCCTTGCATAATCAAAGTGCCTTTTTAAAAATTTACTATGTTTGATTTTTAGACAACTTATCTTCCTATTAGCAATAAAGAGTAGAATAAAGGAAGATATAAGCTTGATTCTCAGAAAATGCAACTATTTTTCCTTTAGTAAGAGCCCCTAGTTTCCTCCATTAGCTATTGCTCTTCTTGGTTTCAACCAGTGACTACAAAAGTACAGATAATGAACTTTTTCTTGCCTGAAAAATAGTTTTTTCAATCTTGAATTTTAGTTGGTTATGCAGTGAAAACAGGAAAGGCCAAGGCTAACTCCTGAGTGAGTTGCCTAATGCCTCTTGGATTAAAGAGGTCCATATCTTCATTACTGAGAATGAAGATACAGAGCTAATGATTCTGTGTGTAAGGTGTGATCAAAACTACAGTGAATGTTTCCTTAAAAAATAAACAGTAAGTATCACATTGCCATGGATCCTCTTCAAAATAGTCCTTCTTACTTCACATCCTATTGTTTTTGCTACTTTCTGAAGCAGTTCTGGAAATTCTCTTTCATGAATGTCTTCAATCGTGCTATTTGGGCTGCCTTGGGTCCTTAATAAATGCAAACTGTTTACTTTTGATGATCTCTTTGACTTTGGGGAAGAGCCAGAAGTGACTTGGTGCTCAGTCTGTCGAATTAGGTAGATGAGAACATTCTGTGATGTTTTTATGAGCTGAGCTTTCTATTGGGTGAGACTCTGCAGCAACATTTACCCTACTTTTATCACACCTCATAAAGACTGTCAAGAAAGACTTCTACAACTGCTTTAGAAGCTGACAAGAACAATGGGACATGCATGTTTGCAATGAGAGGATGTCTAGGGGGCTAATTAAAAATAGCTTTTACCACAATGAATTGTTTAAATGTTAAACATTCACTGTATATTTTGATCGTACTTCATAGTTAGGTTACAGTTTGTTTAGGGAAATCATAATAAAGCTTTGTTTGGAATTTAGTAAACAGTCTGTTAACTCTAAGGTATGTACTTTTTTTCTCATTTTTTGAATACTCCAGTATTTGCACATTACATTTGTTACATGCTCTTATGCTTTAATGAACATATGTAAACATTAACTAGATACTTGTACTCACAAGTAGCATTTGGGCACACAAAGTCTTACAGTGTTTGCCAAATACAGTTCTTTAGAGATCATTCTCAATTTAAACTTTTTATGCTCACAATTGATTTGAAAAGGTATTCATAGAAGACAGTATAGTTTATTGAATTTTACTTAGGTCCACTTAAAGAAGAATAGATGTCTGTAATTTTGTATAAAATGTACAATTTGATGGTTATTTCAAATTATCTTTATTTTTCTAAGCAATTTTGAGTAATTAAAATGGATATCAATTATAAAAGCACACATCAAAGCTAGGTTCTGGCAAGCAGTTTAACTGGAGATTTAAAAATGAAATCAATCATGGATTAGAATTTATGACCTACTGTCTACCTCATATTGTACAAGGTACTGGGAAAAGATGGTTAGGTATCACAAAGCAGTCTGTGCCTTTTTATTTTTATATCCTAAAGATTTTGCATTTCTGAAATGATATGTGTAGTTAAATACTTCAATAGAAGCTTATACAAAGGCAAAAATGACTGAGTTTTATGCATGGCATCAAAATTTCACACTATTATATACAAATCATATTGCCTTTCTTATAAATAAACTTCTCTGGGATAAAAGGAAGAAAGCCAAGAGTGAGCCTCGATCTATTTCTAAAACATGAGTATAGTTTATGAAAATTGATCCATAAAGGACATGAGATTTAGAATGTGGGGACTTTGATCTACAGCCTTGACATTTAGTTATATCAGTGGCATGTGTAAGAGCTATTGAGAGAGATTATGTGAATATTGCCCCAGGTCCCAGGGCAGTGACTGGCATTCCAGGGCCCAAGTAGTCCCTACAAGGAAAGAAAATACAGAATCCTTTATGGCAGAGGGTTACTGATGAGTGATATAGTTACTTTTACAGAGAAAGGCTTCTATCCTGCTGAGCACACAGCCTTGAATATATTCTTAACACTAGGAGATTGAAATCTCACTGCAGAGCTGATACTCTGTTTAAGAAGTGACATTTGGGACCAGTAAGCATCCAGAAAGAAAATCTGATCTTTTTTAAAACTTAGGAATAAACACTAAAAACTCATACTTTGTATCCTACTGTTTCCATGAGAACAGCTTAGGTTTTTCTTCTGTGAAGAATGAATAACAAGCTGTTAATTTATTCTCACTGAAAGTCACAATTTACAACAAAATTCAAAGAGAAATCCTGCCAGGGTATATGTTATGCACCTTTATTCAAATCTGTGCAAGTACACAAGACATTTACTGTGCATGTTTATGTAATATAATACTGAAAATTCCTGGTCTTTTCCAGTGATATATTTTCTATATTTGCCCAGTATTTCAAGTTTCTTCCTTTTATATTGAAAATCTGATATTTATGAAGTGACAGATTGTTGATCTCTAGAATGAAACATTTTTAAGCATTGTAGCAATAAAGTTCTTGAATAGCCGCTAATACTTTAATATCTCTATAGGGGTTTCAAATTATTCCTAATTCAATTCCCATTGTCTAAGAAAGTATGATATAATTAAATCCAGATGTTTTTTTACATGCTATATAAAATACTTAGAGATAACCTTCACTAATTACAAATAGACAAAACTCTTCCAACTCTTAGAAATATGATTCATTTGGTATATTGCCAATTCTGTTGTGAGATAATTGAGACATATATTTGCACTCTCTAGAAGAGCATTGAAATATTTTCAAATAACGTGTTTAACCTCAGCATTTGTTGTGTTTCAGTGACTTAAAAGTCGTAACAAAAAAGTAAACAATAAAATTTTACCATAATGTGGGTGGTGATTGGAGAAACCGGATGATAGTATTTTCATATAAAACCACATCATGTTCAAATGAATCTAGGTTAGCATCATACATCATAGCAAAAATACCAGGCCAGCTATTGTAAAGTCATGCTTTGCTGTTGGTGCCAGATTATGAATTTCACTGCACTCAATTTTAGACTTAAAAGATATTGTTAAATAAGTAGATTCAATGTTTTATTCATACAGTTTTTAATTTTACATCAACATCAGTGCTGAGTTACTTATATGATATAATTTAAGGGGATGAAACTGGAACCAGGGTAAGAAATTCCTAGTGACCTTAAGTTGATTAAGGTAGCCCTGGATGTCCCCTGAGCAGTAAGCACAATTTGGAACCTCTCTTGACCTTTAGGCACCGCACCCCCCAGGAGTGACAGCCAAGGAACAGTGAACTACAGAAGTCTCTTTTGCCTGCAGAAATCTGACCTTTGTCATGCAAAATGGACCTTTACTTCCTTCCCCTTAGGAAAATCTTCCCTGACCTGAAAATCTGGACATTTGAGAAATATCAGAATAATACTAATCGTTTGTTCTAATCATGCCCATTCCTACTTCACTAAATGTAGGATTAGGTGTCTGTTGCTACTTTCACAACAATCGAAGGCTTTACATAATTGTATTTGAAGTTGAGAATAACATATTGTTTTTGATTTTTATATTTTTTGCCTACACCTAAGGTAATTCTTCTGCTAGAATTATGCTCTGTGATTCCTTTTGCTCTATAACGGAAGGATGTGTTGATAAGTTTGAAATAGTTTAGTGAACTTGATGCTTTGGCTCTAAGTAATGTCATAACTGTAGTAGGTAACTTTTTCTCTTCTTTTAGTATACTGCTAGACTGGTAATAAATTAGGAAGTAGGGAAAGAAAGCTTCTGGGTCCATGCAGTTTTGAAATAGTACATATTTCTCACAGAGATACTACTGCATATGTAGTGACTTTGAACTGACCTTCAAAACCATTTAATTTGGATTTTGTTCCAGTGAGTACGTGCATGTTTCATAAAGTATTATGGTAAAAAAAAAAATCTAGAGGTTTTATACACCATTATGTTATTGAGATCTTACCCAGTGAACTTTGCCTTTCTTTGAATCTTACAGTCTTTCCATTTAATACTTCTGAACAAAACGAGCTGGCTGGGTAGATTAACCTCTTAAAGTGCACGAACCATATAAAGCTTGGCTAGGTCTAATAAGACTGTTCCAGCCCTACTGAAATATTCATTTTAATGGTCAGCAACACAAAAATAAGACTTGAAGATGGAAGGGGTCCAAACATAAGTTAAGGTTTTGGAAGGCCAGTGGCATTTTCCACTGAGTAAATTGGAAAGGAGGCAAAGATGAGATATATAGCTTTATAAATCTCCCTTCAGTATAGCAATCAGCAGTTACGTTGTGGTACCTTGGTGACCCATTCAAGTTATTGTAATCCAAAATGAATACAAGGAGGTTTTTTAAAAATGCCTTAAAATCTATTTTATTCTTTGTCCTCTTTCCTTCTCTCCTGTCTCTCTCTCTGTCTCTCTCTCTCTCTCCCTCTCTCTCTCTCTCTCTCTCTTTTCTCTCTTCCTCCCCCCACCTGGTGCACGTTCTTTTTTTTTTCTTATAGTGCATGTTTTACATACACATGAATGTAATAGTTCTACAAAGGTAGCACCATGGCAGCATTTATGCTTATAAAACATTTCCTCAGAATTGTATCCCAGGTTGACAAACACTGCAATATTTTCATATATTTTGGTACTCTTGGCTTTGCTGTTGTGATGAATCTTGCCAAATTTACACTAGTTCTCCAGGTATTGAGAACAGTGTGGTACTATGATACAGGCTTTGAATCTGCACTTTGAAATCTGGTGCTGCAGATTTAGGTAATGTAACTTCTCTAGGCTGTGATTCCTTCACCTATAAAATAGGGATAATGTTGCTTCTTGATTCGTATAGTTTGTGATATGTATGCAACCCTTAGAATTATGCCTAAGATATAGGGAGAGCTTGATCTGGACGTTATGTTGTTTTATGTATTTTCATTAGGTCAAAACTAAATCTCATTTTGTTGTTGAATGTCATTTTAAAGTCTTATTCCTCTATTTTCCTTGACAAAACAAGGAAACTGAGGACAAAGTGTTAAACATTTCCAAGTACGGTAGTGTGTGACTTGTAAAGCTAACATCACGATGGGAATAAAGATATTTAATTTTGTACATTTTCTGGTATTTCAGAACCCAGCATGTTGTCCAAAAGTAACAGAAGGCTTGATTCATTTCTTTACCATATGAGGAGCTCTAATTGATGCTCTGTGCTTACTAGGACCAAACTGAGTATTAATTTCTGCTTGACTTCTTTGTTAAATTCATTTTTACTTTGTAGAGGAGTTTTAGATTTACAGAAAGATTGAGCAGAGTTCTCAAGTTGATACCTTCCCACTTTATCATACATTTTGGTATGAGCTATTATGAGTACATTAATAATAATATGGTCTATAATTTACATTGAGGGTTACCTTGTGTTGTAAAGTTTAGTGGTTTTAACAAATGCATGTCATTTTGTGTATCCACCATTATTATACACAATAGTTTCTTTACCTTAAATATTCCCTGGGCTTAACCTGTTCATCCCTGCTGCATTCCATTCCTGAAAGCCAGTGATTTTGTATGTGTGTTGTTGTTATTGTCTGTATAGGTTTGTGCCCTACAGACTGTCGTCTAGTTAGACTCATATTGTATGTGCCTTTTTCAGAGTGATTTCTCTTACTGAAGAATACACATTTAAGATTCCTCCGCGTCTTGCCACGTGTGGTATCACATTCCTGTAATCCCAGCACTGGGGAATGATGAGTCGGGATGATCACAAGGTTAAGCCCAGCCTGGGCAATTTATTATTTAGTGACTTAGAGAGACACTGTCTCAAAATAAAGAATGAAAGAGGAGCCAAAGATGTGTACTTGGGCTCCATCCCCAGAACCACCAAAAAAAAAGAAAAAAAAAAAAAACTTCATGTCTTTTATGACTTGAAACTTGTTTAATAGTATCACTGAATAATATTCATTGTATTGATGAATATATAGGTAAACAGTTTGTTTATTCATTTACCTATTGAGAGACATTTTGTTTTGTTTTGTTTGGTACTGAGGATTGAACTCACAACCCCACGCTTGCCAGGCAGGCGCTTATGCTACTGAGCTAAATCCCCAGCCCGATATTTTAGTTTTTGTGATTATGAATAAAGCTGATATACATATTTTTGTGCAGAATTTTTTTGTAGGAATATTTTCATCTCATTTGGGTAAATACTTCAGACCACATTAGCTGGATTTCACAGTGTGACTGTGTTTAGCTTTGTGAGAAACTGCCTACCTTATCAGCTTCAGTATTTTACAAATATTTTCTCCCAGTCTGTGGGGAAATAAAATTCATTTCCTTCCTCCTCCCTCCTTCCTTCCTTTCTTTCCTTTCTTTTTGGAAGTATACTGACATGTCTCAGGGTCATTGATTCTCTCCTCAGCAGTGGCCAATCTGCATATTAGCCCATCAGTAACATTCATTTCTCTTACTATGCTTTTAACGTCTAACATTTCTTTTTATATTTTTCTACAGTTTCTATTTTTCTGTTTACTTTACCTGTCTGTTTCAGCATGCCATCAATTTTTTTTCTTTAGGAGCTTTAGCATATTACTCAGAGTTACTTTAAGTTAACCTGATAATTTCAAAATCTGTGTCTTATCTGGGTCTAGGCTTACATTTGCTTTGGTTCTTTAAACTGTTTTTGTCTTTTACTGTACTTTGTAATTTTGTTGACAGCTGGACCAGTGTGTTGGAAAATGGAAGTTGTGTAGTTATTCCTTTGGTGTGAGGTTTTATGTTAATCTGGCAGGAGCTAGGCTGTGTTTAATATTTGCTGTAGCTGTAGGTGCCAGAGACTTTGGCTTCCATGTTTATTTGTTTGTTTGTTTTTCTTCCCCTATTGTCTTGGTGTTTCCAAAAGAATTCTTTCTTCTGCAGGCTATGTCTTGCATCTCCTTTATTTCTAATCCACTGTTCTTATACTGGAACCCTGGAGATTTGGTAGTAACATGCTGGGCAAGAGAAATGCTTTGTAATCTTATGATCATATCTCATTTTTTGTGGACCTAATTCCATGTTCTGTGACTATAGGAAAATTCCTTGGCCTGCTTTTTCCCTTTTCTTCAGTGAAAAATGAAGGCTCTCGGGGGTAGAATTAACTAATTGCCCTTTTGCTCAACTCAGATAGGCTGCATAAAATATTTTCTCTTGAAGGGCATGGTTTTGTTATGAAAAAATGACTTGGGTACATGTATTAGTCAGCTTTCTCCTTGGTAAAACACAATACCCAACACCCACAATTTAAAGGAGGAAAGGTTTAATTTGCTCATGTTTTAGTCCATGGATGACTGTTGCCAAGATGCTATGGTGGCAATGTGTGGTGAAGCAAAACTGCTTCGTTCTTGGCAGCCAAGCAGCAGAGCAAGGGAACAGTGATACAGAGGCACAGATAAGAAACTGTATATAGTACCCAAAGTATTTGTACCCATACTGATGCTAATAACTTTTCCTCCCAGGGTGCTCATGTAAACTGTGGATTTCTGTATTTTGCTGTTCCTCCAGATTTTAGGGTGTTGGTTTGCCCTGAAACGTGAATTTTTTGGTAGATTTAGGAAAATTATTTTCAGTTTTAGTTTGCTCAGTTTTCTAGATGTTAGAATGGGGTTAAAAATTTTCAAAGCAGGTGTGATATTACACTCCTCTAGTGCCAGCACTCTGGAAGAATGAGGAAGAAAGATAGCAAGTTCCAACCCAACCTGAGCAACTTACAACTTAGTGAGACCCTGAGTCAAAATAAACTAAAATAAGATAAAACAAAGCAAAGCAAAGCCAAACAAAACAAAACAAAATAAAATAAAATATTAGGCAGGGGATATATCTCAGTATAAAAGCCCTGGTTCTATACCCAGTACTGAAAAACGATTTTTGTTGTGTTTTAAGCTTTTTACATGTTAGAGGAGAAACTGAATCTTGTTTTTCACTTTTAAATCTGTGCTGCATCAAAAATAAATGTCAAGAGCCTATTTTTTCAGTTTTTTGTGGTGGTAGATTCATATTTAAGCAACATTATTTTTACAAATTGACAATTATAGTTCATTTTTAGAGGTTAAGATCATCAAGTGACTCCTGCTGAGCTTGTCATGATTGTGTTTTGGAGAGAATGACGTCTTTTATGCTAAACACTTTCACCTAGTGATTCACTCTGTATTTTTTAATTCTATGCCCCATTAATGTGCCGTATTATTCTTTCCTTCTTAATGGCAATCAACAATTGACTGAATTTTGTTATTTTAAAAATAAGTTTCATAAAACACTGGGTTGGAACAGAGTATAAACCATGCTGTAAGCAAGACTTGGGAATTATAAGGACTTTTTTTTCCTGTATCAAACTTATTTTTTCTCATGATAATCCAACCCACGAGATTTGATAAGCTAAGAAAACCAAACAATAGTTAATCCTCCCCAAATTAGAAGTATTAGCTTTTTAAAATAAGATTGAATCTTTTACTAGGTCATTTACTTTTGAAGGAAGACTTTTTGATGAATTTAACCATTTACATTATGAAAAGTTAACAGTTTAAAATATCATATATTATTTCTAAGATGCTCATTTTTAAAACAATCACTTCTAAAATCTGAATGGACCTACTCAATATTTACAGTTTAAGGTGAAATATTTTTAAGGTAGACAAGGTAATTGTGCGTGTCATAAGTGATTAATTACCCAGGAACTGAATGTTTCAGAATATAAGATTTCTTGTGATAGAGGAAGAGCACAGAATTATAATATGTATTTTTTCATTTCAAAAGCATAATAATGATAGAATTTAATATTCTTAGCATTTTTTAGTTCAGAAATTAAGTGTGGTTAGGTTAAAATCAATGAACAAAGTGATTTAAACTGCACACTTCAATAAATGAGAAGATATTCTCACTGTGTATGCACTTAGTAGGACAAGTAATTGCAGCCAAGTGCAAGAATCAATTGTGTAGTATTTATTTAGACTTGTAAGAACTTGGAAAACACATCTCAAATTATTTGCTTGTAGAGAACTAGTGTGAAAAAGTTAATGTGGCCTAGAAAGACAAAGCATAGGAAACAGCCTCCTGGTTTGGCATCAGATGTAAATAGCTTAAAATCCTAGCTGGTCTCAGAACTGTATAATCACTACAAGTTTCACTTTTTTCATGTGTCAAGTATGGAGAATATTTACCTTGTAGGATGACTCTAAGCATTAAAGATACTAGGTGAAAGTGCCCAGCACACCCCCTGGTATATAGCTGTCTCAGTATGCATATTGTCATCAACAGTCATCACAACCTGAACACGCCCGATCTCATCAGTATACATATTGTCAGTATGAGTTATGAAGAATGATGATGTGACATTAGTAATAGTAATTATTAATAGTAGCCGTATAATGTAATTGTAAAGGAATTGGAATGACTGAAGGAGACGTCATGTCTGGTCTGAACCCTGTCACAATGTATGACCCTGAGCACAACACTTCATGATTCAATGTTTTTGATTTCTCAGTTAGTTAAATGAACACTGAGCAAATAATTCATAAGATGGCATGTAAGAAATATAACATTTTGTTTCATGAAGAATATGATCAAATAATTATTTAAAGAATGTATAAGTAATAAATACATGACTGTGCTTTTGTATAATTGTATCTAAAATTTATACTAATTGTTAACTGTAGCAAATTGTAATAGCATATTTCACTTTCCATAAAATTCTCAATTAGAAACGTGCGGGACATTTTAGTTAAGATTGAAATGAGAAATTGGCAAAAAATAATAATTAAGACTAAAAGCATTTGGCCATCTGTTGTGTAACCATGGGGCTGATTGAAAAATGACTCCTAATTTGTAATGTTCACAACTACAGAACTTAAAGCCCTGGGGAAATATTCCAATTAAATATATATCGCTAGGCATGACTGTTGAAATAAATTAAAAGTAAATGCAAAAAAATTATGAAATATTTGTGAGTCTATTTTCCTTAAAGTTTCATCCATGAACATGGTTGGTTACTTTGAAATGCAAATGTTCTTTATGGCTGAAAAAGGGTGATTGGGGAACTACTGCTTTTACAAGAACTACCGATTATATTAAACAGGATGTAATAACAGCTTACCAAGACATGCAAGATTTTTTCATCAAATGCCCTTATCTTCCTTTGTGTTCACAGGACCTCTCTTTTGTAGAACTCTTTGCTTTTTAGTTTATCTCCATTGTGTTGATTTCTCCATTTTTTCCGTATATTCACACATAAGATAAATTCAGAAGTCTTTTTTCATAAATCCTTCATTCTGTTTTTCCCCTTATTCTATTCTTATGCCATTGTAATCTTTTTTTATAAAAGCTAGCAGTTATATGTGAATTATTAGGTATCAAGCTATATACTGTTTTTGGATATTGTTCTTTCTAGTGATGATAAAAAATGTCCTTGAAAAGATTACATATAGCATCTTCATTCCGTGTTTGACAAAGCACACTATTTACTGGGTCTGGTACTGAACAGGAAAGAAAGTAGTGAATACAAAGGATTTTACAGAGCTTACTGTGTTCATAGTGAGACACATGTAGCAGGTTCCCATAAAGCTGATTTAAAATTAATTTACTGACACTTTTGAATCACCTTCTTCATTGAGAAACTACTGCACATTTCCAGGTTATCAGCATTCTTGAATGCAAGCAAAGATCCAAACCATGTGAAACATATACCTAAGAGACGACATTAGTATGCTGAAGTATTTCGGTTGTGATTTATTCTGAAGGCTCTAGTTTAATTTATCATGTGTATTTTAGAGTAGGTAACATAGAAGTAATATTTTAAAGTAGGTAACACAGAAGTAATAAAGAAAAAATTCTCAGAATTTTTTGGCACAGTTCCTTGCAAATAGTATGGACCAGTATTGCCCAGTAGACTTTTTTTATGGGGATGGAAAAATTCTTTATTGGTAATATAAAATGCCACTAGCTATAGTATGTATCTGCCCGCAACGTGCATCCACTTGATATTAAACACTTGAAATGTGGTTACTATGATTCAGAAGCCAGATTTTTGATGATTGTTTTGTGTTAATTTTAATCTAAATAGACACTTGTGGTTCGGGTCTGTCATATAGGACAGCATGAATACACATCAAGGTAGGCAGGTCACTAACCAGTCACAACAGACTCTTTCAAGTTTAGACATAGGCTTAGAAGCATTGTAAACTGTTACCCAAACAAGAAACACTGTGTGCACACAATTGTGTCTTTCAAGATTCTTTCATTTTTAAGGAACAAGAACCAATCCAAGGTGGATATGGTGGTGCATGCCTGTAATACCAGCCCTCAGAAGGCTAAGGCAGAAGGATCCCTGTGAATTCAAAGCCAGTCTGAGCTATGTAGTGTGTTCAAGGGAAGCCTGAAATGCATAGCAAGATACTGTCTTGATTAAAAACAAACAAAACAAAACAAAACAACAACAATGACAACAACAAAACCAATTCAGATTAATTTAGTATAAAAGTTGGGGGAGGATATTTGAAGGTTTTTCTTTAACTGAATTTTTTTGGTATTCCGTTGCTTAGATGATGTTACTAGTTCAACGCGTTCAAATGTTATTATTTGAAATAGGAGTTTTGTCTGGTTTCTGATGGACTTTGTATCAATAATGCTGTCTCCATACTGTGACAGAGATAACCTGGAGCAACCCCATCACTCTACTCAGTTTATAAAAACAGCAAAAATGCCAGGCAGGTTGGCACATGCCTTCATCCTAGCAATCTGGAAGTCTGAGGCAGGAGGATCACGTTTGACCCAGCCCTGGACAGTTTACAGCCTTCTCAAGACCCTGCTTCCAGAACACATTTTTTTTTAAACAGAGTGAATGTTAATATAGCTCAGGGTAAAGGCCCAGGGTCCAATACCCAGTACAAGAAAAAACCTAAAAAAAACAAAACAAAACAACAGCACTCCTTTCCCCAGTGGTAATTCTGATAAATACCCAGGTCTTTCTCACTTGAACAGCTTGGGTCATGTGCCAACCCTGACTAAGTCACTCTGCTAACAGAAGTCAGTCATCCTGACTGTGGAAGAGAGGAGGGTGTCTTCCTTGTCCATTTTGGAGATCACAGTTGTTCTTACATGAACTGGACTGAGTGGAGTCTGACCAGCATTCATCTTGTATGGTTTACACTTTTAAGTCTTGCTTTGAAATTTGGGTAGATTCTCACACATGCTCTGGGTCTTTGCTCAGTGGACTACCCAGATCTAAGTTGCCCACTCATTGGTCGAAAGCCATCCTTAGTATAATGATTCAGAGGAACTTCCCCAGTCTCCTACATTTCCTATCCAAAGCAGTAATGTTGAAATCTTTCACAGTTTAGCTCCTTTAATATGCCCTCCCCACCTAGGTTATTCCCAATAAACACTGCTCCTCAAAAATAGTATTTACCAAGTGGCAAGATTTGTGATTTATTTTTGAGACCTTGACAATAAAGATTCCAGTATTTTTATAGGATATATCTGTGTTTTAAAAGAATTTTTTTGTTTGCTAAAACTAACTACTGTACAGAATGCACACATACCCTAAAAGACTAAAATTTACAATAGGAATATCCCACATAATATACTGTCTTCTATTTATTTAAAACATGCTGATAAAACACAACAGGTTTTTATCAAATCCCTCATTTTGTGAAACATTACAGTAGGTGATCATGTAAGATATATGAAATGAATGCTGAATATGCCAGAGAAATGTACTGAGACCTTAGCGATATAAATCATGCTTTGTACATAAAGAATACAAAATGTCTAGAGGATCATAATGATTAATGAAACAATGCTGTTTTACATCTTCAGACACTGTGGTTACCACATTGTAAAACACCAATAAATAAGAATGAGACAAACTACTTTGATGTGATATTCAGTCAGGAATAAATGAGTAATCAAAGGATTTTTGACACTGCAACTAGTAGTAATAATACAAATATTTTCAAAATTGTATTTGTTAAGTAATGTTTAGTGCCTGTTAGATAAACAGGGTAGGAATAGGTCATTGTTCCCTGTGTCCTAGATAGGATTATAAGAATCCACACACTAACTCTAAAAATGTGTCTCATTCTTAGCAGTTTTATAGGTAATGGAACAAGCATAGAGAGGTTTATTAACTTTACTCTGTTTTCATTCTCTTTACCAGGGCAGTATGTCAAATGCTATGTTTAAAGATAGGGAGTTTTATTTCAGAATTTGAGCTCTTAAACCTTTATGCTGTGTTCAGAAATAACTGATATCTAGTATCATTGAAAAAGGCAGTTGGCTAAAATTAAACTACTACGTTGCAGCCATCCTGAAAAAAGTAGAGAGTTGTAACAATTTATGTTGTACTATTTGCAAGTTAACTTCACTCTAAAACTAAATAGTGTTCACAATATTTTAGAAATGGGTTTTGGGCTACTCATTGTAAGGCCAACTGTGACAGACACCTTCTATTGAAAGGAAATTATTTAGAACCACAAATTGGTAAGTTCTTTCCACATTTAAATGTTAGAATTTTTCAAATAAACTATTCCAAAAGTTAAATATCCTCTAAAGTTGAATTTTCCAAATGTTTGCCATAAACCAATATGAGAACTAATTTGTTGATCAATGACAGAATTTTAAAAACCGTAAATGTAAAATTAGTGCCAGTTTGTAAAATTAGTTTGCAATTTTACAGGCGAAAGTACCATTTTCTATATCTATGAGATTCTTTAGGGGAGTTGATAAGCTTGTGGACACATAACTAATAGGCATATTTTAATTATATGTCTTTTAAGATTTCATATAGAAGCTATTTTTAAAATTATGTTGCTATTTACTTAGCACATATTTGCAAGGGAAAAAATGGAGACTATTTCTCCAGCTTTAATAAATGCACTTAAAAACTCATCCTTTATGTTTTCCATTACCAACACATGTACTTAATGTAAAATAAGTTTCCTTTGAATTAGTACTAGGCTAATGTTTATCTTCCTTGAAGAATTAATATGGTAACTTATCACAAATACAGTGGTTTTTTTTTTTTTTTTTTTTTTAGCCATTCAGAAGATGAAATAGAGATAAAGATTAAAACCTTAGGGTGATTAGAAGGGAATTATTTTTTATCTCTATTGGTAGAAATTATATTAAAGTACATAGTCTGAGAAGCTGTATGTGTTTATCTTAGAAAGATAATAGAGGTAAGGACTGAGTAGCTGCTCAGAGATTCAGATGGTAGTCAGTGAGACCTCTTCTCCAACTCTGAGTGTAGTTGCCTTTCTGCTGCCTCACGTGATGGAAATTGCTAGGGACTGACGAAGTAGGAACATCTGCTCTTGAGTTTTATCATCGCCCTCAAAGTTTTATCATCAATCTTCTAATTCAGAGTGTTCCAAAACTGCCCCTTTTAGTCTTTGCTGAATGAGATAGGAGAGGACAGAAATAAGAACAAGCTTCCATTCAGCGCTTACTCTGGTCCAGAAGTTGTGCTCATACAGAGAACATAGAGATGATCCAGAGACGATGTTTGCTTTCGAGTTGCTCTGAGTTGGATTCCATGTAACTCTGGTTAATTATGAAAACTCCATGAGATGCTGGTCAAAACTTAATACAAGTTTTATATTCTCTTGATGAGCAGGCTTTTAAAATAACGCTTCCAAACTCTCAAAATCCAAACCTCTCCTTTAAAAAAAAAAAAGAATTTAAAAGAAATAAAAATTAAATCGACTACTTTCTGCTGTGGCTATATATATATATATTGTTACTTCTGCTGTCAAAGTCTGAGCCTGTTCTGTCCCTAGCTATTTGCTGTGCTTCAGAATGTTTATTATTATTATTATTTTTAGAGTAACTATTATTCCAAAATAGTTCTTATGCTCTAGAAATCTGTATCATTCGATGCAACTCTTTTATCTCATCTAAACTGGTCTTGCCAAAGACACCAGGGTCTCAACATTTCCCAAGTCAGTGGGTTTTTCTCAGGCTTCCTTTTTATCTCCTTTTTTTACCTCATTGGTCATCACTTATTTTTTGAAATTTTAACTTTAATGCTACACTTCAATTCATCTACTTTCTTTCCCAGTTTTCACTAATGCATCCATCACATCTGAAGTCCATGAAACACAGGTTTCCTAGGTAGTGTCTTTTTCCATTGTTTTCATTTTTCTATGTCCTGATTACCGTGAGCAGCTTGTGATTTTATATTCTAATCAGTAGGTAGCAAGGTGATGGGGTTTAACCTACCTTTTTCACTATAAAGTGAAAGGGTTGATCTGAAAAGCCTTCATCTTTTTCTTTTAAGTTCTTTTATCTGAAGTCTAAGCCCATATCTACCAATCTCAACCATGTTATAGACCACAGGCTGTCTTTCTAAGGTGTGAAGTCACGTGAAGATGGCCTACCCACTTTCCACCTCAGGACTTCCTCCTCCTCTGCTTTCCTTCTGGACTCCATTTTGGCTCCACTATCATCTCTGTCCCCCTGTCCAGTCTGTCCTCACATTAACACCTCTTTTCCCACTTGCTTTTCTCCTCTAATATAGCAGTCATCTTTTTTGATATATTTTTCTTTCCATAATGCCCAATATAAACCTTGCAAAGAGCAAGTCCTTAGTAAATATTTGTTGAAAAAAGTGTTTCATTCTTCTCTTCTTGTTTGAAGTTTAGTACTTGTTAAGAAATGGTGAATTATAATTAAAGCCAACAGAATAAGAAAGCAACAATTTTCCCACCCCTAGTTCAAGTACAATGTTTAAACCACCTGAAATGGAATAAACTGGTTAGAAAAACAGTGTTTTTCTTTGAGCCACTATAGAACATAAATTCAGTGAAAACCTGTTCAAATCACAACTCTAATTAAAGGTTTTAGCTGCCAAATAATATGTTCTGGTTAAAGCCAAGTTAGTATTATGGAGTGTTTCATGAATAACAGCACAAGCTTTATACTTTGCTGTTGATTTTCTCATGGGAAACTCATGTAAAGGAGAGTGATACCTCCCTGTTGACTTTAACTTTTAGAAAGCAGAGCATGCTGAAATTGTACATAATTCTCTCCTAACAAAAAGGAAATAGCATTTCAATGGTTTTCCTCAGTGTCTTATTGAGTTATGGTGGGGCACAATTATGTCTGTTAAATTGATTTACCAGATGGAAGGTTACATTTTATATTTAGCTGATTAAGTTGTAGGAGACTGGAATTGTATCTCACACCATAAAGATCATACATAAAAGAAAAATTATTTTAATTCTATTTTGAAACTAATCAGAATTTAAACTAGTTTCACCTCCTTTACTTACATTGTACTAAAAGAAAGGAAGAAATTATTCTTGAAAATAAACTTTATCAAAATATTTGGCTTAATAATTTAATATCTCAGTTGGAATATATTTAAATAAAGGAAAACATTCCTACTAAAGTTTTAGAAATTGCTTATCATATTTATTCAATTATCTGCAAAGTATTCTTAGTGTTTAAGATTTAAAATAATGATTATTAATTTATACCTGTATGGAATTTACACAGAAAAAAATTCAAAGAAAAAGTTATACTTTTTGTCTCTCTTTGCAAATAGACATATGTATATATACATATATATATATATTTTTTTTTTTTTGAGACAGGGTCTCACTATGTAGTTCAGGCTGACCTCAAATGTGTGGTGATCCTCCTGCCTCTGCCTCCCAAGTGCTGGAATTAGAAGCATGTGTCATCATGCCAAGCACAAATAAATATGAAGAGGCCTTTTTAGAAAATTAAATTATAAAAATGATAAATATTAATTTTAAGTAAATTATTGTCCTGATATTTTTACTAAGTGATGGGCATGTGCCATTGTTAGTTCACTTTAGGATCCTAGTTCATCGCCTATAAATTGTGCAATAAAATGCAACACAGTAAACTTTGAGTCACTCAAGACAAGGATTTCAGAATGTGCTATCTTCCAAACAGTGCCAGTATTGGAATTCTTTAGTTTACTATCTTGATTCTATACCAAGTTACCACAAACTATGTTGGTTGAAGCGACACAGATTTATTGCCTTACAGCTCTGGAAGTCTAAAGTCCAAAATGTGTCTCTGTGGGCTAAAGTCAAGGTGTTACCTGGGCTGTACTCTTGAGAGGCCAATTTCCCTTCCTTTTTCCAGATTCTGGGAGCTTTCTGCATTCTCTGGCTGAGAATCCTTTCCATCTTCAATGCCAGCGATGACCAGTCCGAGTTTCTCTTAAGCGGCATCATTCTTACACTATCCCTTACTTTTAAATTTTTAAAGGACCCTTGTGATTGCTGAGGGTCTATTTGTTCCATACATGGTCATCTTCTTGTCTTTGGGTAGCTGATTAGCAACCTTAAACCTATCTTCATCTGCAGTCCCTTTTACTATGTCACACTACATACACCCAGCCCTCCACATTCTCTGTTCCACAACTGCAGATTTAACCAACTGTGGATTGAAAATACGTTTTTAAAACCCCTGGACTGATGATCCAACTTTTTTCTTTGTCATTGTTCCCTAAACAATACAGTATAAATATTTATGTAACATTTAATTGCATTATTTCTGGTACTATAAATCAACTAGAGATGATTTAAAGCATACAGAGGAGATGCATTGGTTGTGTGCCTATCCTCTGCCGTGTTATGTAAGAGATTTGTGTATTCCCGATTTCCGTCTCCATGGGGAAGTGATTGGGTTTGCTTGAACGTGTGTGGTCACCAGTTCTAAGGAGCAGACAGAACATGGACATCTTTGGAGTTGAGCATTTTTCTCCCTCTCCCGAGTGCACAGAGTTTTCAGAGGAATGATGTTTTCCACAGAACACTTTGACTTAATTACTTCTTTGCCACTTTATATGAAATTTGTTGGAGGTTTTGTTGTTGTTCAATTATTTCAAGAAAGCAGATTACATAGAAGGTGTTAAACTGACTGTAGGAAAATGTTCTGGAGAAAATGGAATAAATCTAAAGATGAAATTTCTCTTAAATACATCTGAAGTAGATACTGGTGTTTACTTACTTATTATGGTGAAAAGTTATCATAAGGATAATACAGTAAAGCTGTTGTTTTCATGGCTGCTCTTTTAGTTCGTTCAACCCCTATTCTAGTTACTGACCATTGTTCGAGGCCATCATTCCTTTGTCTATTAAGCCCTTTATCTTTCTAAAATTTAAATTTAGTCTTCCAGCTCTTTTATTTCAAAACATTTAATGTTTAACATAAAAAGGTAAGCTCTTCCATACCAAGTATGATGTCTCTTCGCTTCCTAACCTCTCTTACCTTTTCCTATTTCACCACTTTAGAACCCTGAAAAAATGAAAATTTTCTGAGTTCTTTCTCACATTCACATAAGCCATTAACAGCTAGTTTTCTAAGTGCTCCTTGTTCAACCTGAAAGGTCTCTTGAGTAATTCATAATCGTGTTTTCTTCGCTGAAGCTTTATCTCCGCTAAGTCCATATCCTCAAATATACCTGGGTCTCTCACTCACTCGATCTCGCTCTTGCTGTCTCTGTGTAAAGCAAATCTCTCTGTTGAGAAAGCCTTGAAGAATATACCTCTAGGTATTTGGCACTGTACTCCCTGTTATCTTCTGAGAACTCCATAGGCATTCAGTAAATTTCTTTAATAGAAATAAACATATGAACCAAATAGGACTTTACATCCATGAAAGGGACTCTTTTTCATGATGTTTCCATTTAAAATAATACATAATTTTTATGGAACAATTAAAAAGGGAAATAAAGTGTGTTGTATTTGAAAACTTAAAGCACTCAAAAGAATCAGCTTATGAAGGCATTGTAGATCGCACGGGATATGGATTTCCTCCACTCAGAACATGATATTTGCGATACTTGCCAGAAAAATGAAATTCCTTCTGCATTCCACATCTGTTCTGTAAGCCCTCTTGCCATAACATTCAGCGGCAAGAAATTCTTAAGGAAGCTGAAGTTCAGGTAGCTCTCAACATTTGAAACTCAGCCTTTTAACTTGTTTCTTTTCGTGCTTGGATTGTACCAGCATTCAGTTGTTCATTCAATAATTGTTTACTGAGACTCACCATGAGCCAGTGTAGTGGTTAGGTAGTGGAAACAGACAAAAAATTAATTGCTAAGTTCACCGTTCTGAGCACTATTTGTGTAGAGTAATCACAGTGAAGCTCCAGGTGCTAGCCCGGTATTGCAGGGTTTGAAGTTAAGGAAGGGATGGTGGCAAGTATAAGATTACTTTTGAAAGAAATTTAACTGTGAATAAAAGTACAAGCTGAGCTAGTAGCTAATAAGGTCTGTGTACATGGAGGGCTTGTTTTTATTTGAATGGGAAAGATTTAACCATGTCTGCATACTGAGAGGAAAGCCAGCAGAGAGAGGGAATTTGAAGATAAAGGTTAAGTAGCCTTTATTAATATTTCATAATTTAGCTAAGTATTGTCTGATATTTACTTTTATTTTCCACATACTATTCCTTTCTCCAGTGGGATATTTGGTCCTCATTCCTTGAATTTGCCAGCACCCTCACTTAAATAGGGTAAATTCTCTGCAAAGGGATGTAGTTCTCTCCCACTGTAATCTCTTAGCCTTTCACACAGCTCTAGGTATCTCCCTTTAAGATAAATGAATCTCTGCCTTACACCCACAATACTCTGCTTATTTCTATTATCTGACATTAATGAGAACCTGTTACTCATTTTTGCCAGTCTGTAAGTACCCAGGAGAACAACATTCTGCCCCCCTCATCTCTTAGGCAGTTACCTCAGCATTCCCAGCGCCTTGTCCCCCCATACATTAATTTTTCCAGTAAATAGATAATGGATTTATTCTATATGATAGGCCCTACACTAGTGCTTTACAAACAGTGGAACATAACTAACATAGATAGTCTTCCAGCCTTCACGAACCTTGCAACCTTAGTGTCAGTACTATTAAATAGCTGCTAATTGAATTTAAACATTGAAACCAACTGAATAAAAGGTTTAATTTTAACTGTATAATGTAAATATTTTGCAACTTATTATGAATTGTTCCTATCCAGAATGACATCATTTAATCAAAGTATCTGTTTCAAATGGCAGTTTGTACTTAAAATATAAAATTTTGAAGGAAAGAGTTATTTTCTCCTGCTTGTTCTAATTTTTTCGTTTGTTTGTTTTTAATAAGTAGCACTGGGTGGCGGTTTGCTCGTTCATTCACTCACACAGTAAACGGTTTTAACAAGGGTTGCCTGAGCCAGCCAAGCACCGGGCACTTTGGAGAGACACTGGTGAGGAAGGAGAAGCAGGACTGAACAGATAGGATGGCACTCAGCCTGGGGTGACCGAGTGCACCGGTTGCAGGCTGCAGAGCTGCACACGTGCCTGCCCTGTCCCCACCGTATGAGGCATCCAGGCAAGCTGTGTGCAAGTTCGCACGCAGAGCTGAGGCTCCTCACTGCCACTTCACACTCATTTGAAAATAAGAATCAAATGACGTGTGTTACACGAACACAATCACACATGTCATTTACTTCTTGTTTTCATGTTTTGTTACATATAAAATACAAAGGGAATACGTTAAAGTATACTCAATTTCCTATTCTTAAGCATCTCAAATATATATGACTTGCGTACTCAGAAGAAAATGTTTGAATGTCATAAATGTGTTTCCAAAAATTTCACCATAAATGTAGTTTCTGAGGAAAAAAATGCTCTTCTAATTGACATCATTGTATACTTGCAATTAGAAAATAGATAAATGTTTGTAATACTATTTCAAAGAATTCCTCAGGAAATTAGAATTATACGTTACTATAAATGTGCCTTCTTATTAGAATTGTTGAACATCTGAAACATTCATTGGTGTAAGGAAACATAGTGCATGACATTGATTAATGATCGTGTTAATTAATATTATGAAATTGTGTATTTACAATATTAAAAAGCAATATTATTAATTTTCTTTATGACCATTCCTTGTGAGAATGAAGATTTCTACCTGGTATGATATGTAGTTTTGAATTTTTAATTTAAATTATTGGTATGCAGGATATTCATAGTTTAGGATTAAAAATGAACAGAGACAAAATGCTCTCAGTAGGTAACCATTTTAATATAGTGACATACTTAAGAAAGAGAATTCATACTGTGGAATTTTAAAATAGGCAAATAAAAAAGGGAGGAAAATATGAAAAGTCAATTATTAACCAAAAAAGTTTTTAAATATACTGAGAAAAGTGTTTAAATATACTGAGCAAAAGTACGGAAAAGGCTTATTGTCATTTTTGTGTTTGTTATAAATGATATCAGCTTAGGTCATGAGTCTACCAGTTGCGGTCATCTACTCCATACCTATTTTTAATTTTCATTGTAAGTTAGTCTTATATGTAGACTACATAAAATGTACAAGGATCCATCTGTTTGAAAGGTTTTTCTGTGACAGATAGTCAAGTGAGCTTGGAACCTTATTGTTCACCAAGACGTATAACAAGCATAGTTACTGGTGTTTTATAAATAATAAAGTGATTTGCAGAGATCCAACATCTCACCCAGGGTTGCAGTTAGTACATTAGAGAGTTACTATTGGAATCAGACTTGGATTTGACTGTGGCAGTCCAGGATACATCTACAAAGGACAATTTGAGTGTGTGTGTATGTGTGTGTGTGTGTGTCTTGACAGCCTGTACCCATGTACCTCATCACACACACCCATCTTCTAGTGAGCTAACAAATCTGGGCCTTGTCATTTCAAGTCTATGCCTTAGAATCCTTAACCTCGTTTTACTGTTCTTTTCCCATTTTTTATTCTCATACCCTGAAATCCTAAAGCTATTCTGCATCATGAAGATCAGTATAAGACAAAAGATTAGAAATGTTCTTGGACAATCTTTTAATATTTTGTTTCCTTTTTTTTTTAAGTGAGAAGTGAAAGAAGTTTTAACTTTGTCCTTTTCAATATTGATCATTTTCACTTTAATCATAATTAGGTTTTAGCGGAGTGATTATGGACTTGCACATAATATTTTTATGCATAATTTTCATTTCAGCACACAAATGCATTCAGATAGGCACACACACTAAAAAGCATACTTTCTGTTGCTATGATTAATTGAGATTTAGATAATGAGTGTGGGATAAAAATAGAAAGGCAATTAATGCAACTAGCTATGAAATACATTCGCACACAAACAGAACTTCTCCCTCCACAGTGATCTTCTGAACCCTGAGGATTTCCATCCCATTAGTAACTAGCACAGAAATAGCCTTTGGGGAGACGAAACATTAAAAATGGAATTAACTCTTAACTGCAAACTAAGTCAGCACATGAGGTCATTAACTCTTCTTGGGTGTATCTCATGCTGAGCTTTGGTGTGTGGGCTTCTAAAATGTTAGGAGGGAGTTTATAGAGCATTACAAGGACTAAATGATGGTTATCTATCATCCCATCTCTCACTGTTACCAGCGAGATGCTAATATCTCTGGTGATGCAAAATGAGTGTGGAAAGCCAAGCTGTAGCTTTTGTCAAAATCACTGAGGTCTTTCCTCCCAGAAGTTGTAAATTGTGTAATAATATGCTCATGTTTCACATTTCCATATATGCATGATTTCTAGTTTTTAGAAACTCATGTCCTGAATTTATGAAGATAAACATACCAAAATATCTTAAATACCCTATCATTGATAATTACACTTTTCTTCATATCTCCACCAACCAAAAGAAGTTGACTAACTGTACCTTCTTTAGAAATGTGAGCGGTATTCACATGATTTCAGTCATACGTGGAATCTTAAAAGATTTGAGGTCATAGAACAAGTGAGATTAGTTGTAATCAGAGGCTAGAGAAGGGAGAAGACAATGAAAGAAGTTTGATTAGTGAATACAAAGTCATACCCAAATAGGAGTAATATATACTAATGTTCTGTTAGGTAGAAGGTAATTACAGTTGACAATATTGTATTGTATAATCTGAAACAACAGAGATGATCTTGAATGTTCTCATTGCAAAGGAATGATAAGTGTTTGAGATAAGGGATTACATTAAGTATCACTAGTTAAGCAACACATAATGTTTAAGGTACCAAAACCTCACACTGTTCCCCATAAAATGCATAGTTATTCTATGTCAAAAACTTTAAGAGAAATATTAACAGTATTAAAACATCTCTAAATCAGTTTCCAAGAGTAAAATTTATGGAAATATTTAATATTTAGTATTTTAAGCTGCACAGAGCACTGT
This sequence comes from Dasyprocta punctata, assembly GCA_004363535.1. Lineage (NCBI taxonomy): Eukaryota > Metazoa > Chordata > Mammalia > Rodentia > Dasyproctidae > Dasyprocta > Dasyprocta punctata. The sequence goes on along the minus strand of RJWM01000210.1, from coordinate 125,959 downwards.
CCAGTTTCTGATCATCTTTTTTTTTCCACCTTCACCCTCCTAAATCCTCCTTGAGAATCTCTGACAGGTATAATGATCTCCTTTAATCACCCTCAGTAGTAGAGTTCTTAATGATAATAGTTACTAATTGCTCATCTCAGAGTTTCTTACACTTGACATTTGGGTTCAAATGATTCTGTCTTGGATGTGGCCCTGTGTATTGTGTGATGTTTGACAGCAACCCTGACCTCTGCACACTAGAAATTGGTAGCCACTGGCAACCAAAAATTTCTCCAAACATTACCAAATGTCCCCCATGGGCTACCTCTTCTTTGGTTGAGAATCAATGGCTCATCCTATACTGGACAGTATTTCCTTTGATTTGACTGCATTAATAAGGGTTATAGGTGGGGATAGGACTGTGCAGCTCAGGTTATAGACGTTTATGAGAGACTACAATGAAGCGAGCATGTTTAAAGGAAACCTGCTTAGGGATGGAAAGGGACCCAAACAAGAGCAATGGTAGGAAGCCATTTCATCTCTGAGGCTGAAAGAGAAGGCGAGGAATCTTTCTTGGTGAGCCAGAGCCCTGGAGCATGAGCCTCAAAGGTGGAAATGAGGTCATGAAGATGCAAAGCCTTGCCCAACGCTGAGCACCTTAACCCCGCCTCCTTAATCCTTTCATCACCAGCCTGTCCTCCTAGCAAGCTGAGTCCAAATGAAATCCAACCACTTCTGCGAAGTCATAGAGTGATGCTGCTCAAGGATTCAGCTGCCATCACTCAGAGAAGGAAGGAAAATGGAATCGGTTAGGCAAGTAGAGAAAACTCAGACAACATCGTCTCCATTTTAGCATGAAATACCAAGTAACTCATCCAAAGCCAAATGACTAATGTGTGGAGCAGGCATTTAAATGCACATCTGTTTGACTGCAAGGTTTACAAATGCATCATCCTATTTGGTTTGTGTGAATGAGCTATAGTTCAGTAAGACTGTGAATCATTTAAGGTTTTTTAGTAGATGGTACGAGACGAGACTAGAACCTGGTTCTCATTCCTGTTGTGGTGGTTCTTTTCTGTACCCTGACCACTAAAATAAATTTAAGACCTATATATACAATCTTTTTCTCAAATAGACAAACATATGTATAGAAACTGTCTGCCACCCTTAAAAATCATTTCTTTATGAAACACGGAATTCTAGGCTTCATATAGAGTGTTTAAATGACATATGCTATTTTTCCTAGCATCATCACATTTTTGTCTTGATTACACACACTGAGCCCCAGCTGGTGCAGTGTGTTAGAAGGAAGACAGGGTTAGGGATTGAGGGACCTGGGAGCCAATCCTGACTTGGCCCATCCTAGCTGTTTAATTTGCGTCAATGCTGCTAATGCTTTTAAGTTCTATAAACTTTTGCTTCCCTTCTAGATTCACCCAGCTTTTCAGGTATTCTCAGGTGTCTGATTGGGTGGTCACAACTCTGAAGTCAGAAAGGTGTTAGACTTAGTTTGACAGATGAAGAATCTTGCTCAGAAAGCACTTTAGTCTCACTGAAAATTTCAAAACTGGAAAGGCTCAACCTCACATCCTCCCAGAATGTGCCTTGCCTTCTCTGCTTCATCCAACAGTGCCTTTTGAAGTGGTTAATTAACTTATTTCCTCAGGACAGCCAGTGTGTAGCATTTAATCTATTAGGTTTTATCATAAAGTCATGTCTAGACCTAAGTCCGAGAATGTGTAATTTTGGTCCTAGGAATACAGGCGAAGCTGCAAAGGATACTAATTGAGCACTTAGGAACTTCCAGTTTCGCACTTTTCTTTTGTAGGTTTTAGAAAAATATATATATTATCTATAGCTTTCAGGGGTAAAATTTATACTTTCAAAAGGAATTTTAAAGTAAATATATACTGAAAAACAAATCTGAATAGGTTAATGTTGTCCCATTTTCTCACTTTAATCCTGGGCAAGCTAGGTGCTAGTAATTAAGGTTCAGACTTGGGCACTGCCACTTCTGTAAGATCCAGCAGAATCCTTGAACTTTCCCAAATTGCTTACCTCCTTTAGCTCAAGGTGGGATTTCACCAGGTGGCACATTTCAGTTCTTTGTCACTCTGAGATTCTTGTTTTCTGCCATATCTTCCTGACTTCTTGATTTTCTACTTTTACAGTATTTTCAGGCCCCAAGTTTTTTACTTTTTCCATATTTTCTGGCATAAAGTCAGGCATGTGACATAAAAAAGTAACTTGTTTCACTTTTTGTATCTGAGTTTAATCTTTTTTGCTTCTCTTTCACATAGCCAATTGCTAGCAAACATATAATATAAAAGTTCTTGGTCTAAGTTTAAAACTGTAGAGAAAGGAAAATAAGAAGAAAACAAAAAAATAGTGTGTGTGTTTGAACTCTGGAAGTAAGAAAGTGGGGAAAGATTGTAAACTGACTTTTGATATCCCTTGTAGTCTGGCAGAAATTTTAAGTTTCTTCAAAGAAAACATTCTCACTAATCAAAAAAATACAGCTATGTTATCACATATCACTGTAGATGATTAGTGGTGCTTTAGAACTTTACAACTTTATCATGTTCATCCATAAGGAAAGGTAAGGGAGTGGTGTCTTCAGTATTTATAAGAATAGACTGGACTTATTGGGTACAAATCCTAACTTCATCCTCTTTTGACCTGTATAAGCTTGGTCAAGTTATTTACCCTGTGTAGTTTGGTTTCCTCATCAATATTATCACATTATAATGGTATCTATGCTATATAGTGTTTTTATGCTTAAACAAGTTAATAAGAATAAAACCATACTTATGCATAGAAAACATGATGCAACTATTCATTATTATTAACAGTATGCTTTCCATTATTACCATCGCCAGCAGCAGCAGCAGCTTCAACACAGTGTCCCAATCCAATGCTTCCATTCTCCTAGAGAATAATTATTTTAAAACTTAATAAATGATAACTGTAGAGTTTCACCATTTCAAAGAACTTAGCAAAAAAAAATTATGTACAAATAAAATACATTTACATTTTGAAACATTACAGCCTAGTTTCAAACTTTCAGTTCTAAGACTTGGTCAGCCTTTCTTTCTAGCTGATGGTGCACTGAAGACTTGGAAATGTTCATCCGCAGGGATTCCAGACGTCTCGGCATTATTAAACTCTGTTTTCCGAGGGTTTTAGGTTAGAAACTACTGACAAGGAATTATTCCAGGAGTCAAAATTAGATATAAATTATATGCTACAGAGGTGTCTTCATATTTCCAGAGGTCAGGTCAGAGTCTCAAAAATCACATTAAGTTACTGTTTTAGAGGTTATTGAGTTTCACTCTTGGGAGAATTAAAAGGCCTGACAATAAAGTATAATACATCTTACTCTGACCCAAACATAATTAGAGATTAAATGTTCCATTAATGATCCCAGTCCTACTAGAAAAAGTAAGTAGAAAATGTATTTTTGCTCCTTTTTCATATTTAGACAGTACCAAAAAAAAAAAAAAAAAGCTTTTCACATATCATAAAAATGATTACTATACTTGTCTGTTTAATTAATTTAGCATCAATGCTTTACGTACATGCTCGGGATTTTAATTTGAGAATGAGAAGGGACCAAGAAAGGGTTAGACTTTTTTTTTTTTTTTTAAAATGCAGGAGCAATTGGCTCTCTATTTTTTAATTTTATCTATTTTCTTTGTCTCAATCCCCAGCCTCTGAGCCCAACTTGAAGGTGCGGTCCAGGTTAAAACAGAAAGTGGCAGAGAGGAGAAGCAGCCCCTTACTCAGGCGGAAGGATGGAAATGTTGTCACTTCATTCAAGAAGCGAATGTTTGAGGTGACAGGTAACTGAGGATTGGGCAGTCTTACACTAACAAATGCTGGTGGTAGGGACAAAATAATAGTCTAGACTAAATATACCTGCTGCATCTTAAAAGTTCTTTTAAGCAAAAGTAATTTCTTGATTGAAAATTTTATTGAAAGCCTATAAATAGTTCAGTAAACCTTGCTATGTATTCACCAACTGTGTTAAACAGCAAATAAGTGAAAAAAAATTTTTTTTTAAAAATCAACTTTATGTGTCAGCTAATGCATTACTAGGGAACACCAAGGCTCACCTTATTCTTTTCAGAAACAGGCAGTCCATTTTGAGACTGCCAACCAGAAGAATATAACTTGTAATGAAATCTGATCAGAAATGAACAGAGGGAGGCCCAAGAAGAACGCTTCCCTCATACTTAGACATGAATGTACAAAATACATCTGGGAAAATTAAACTATGTGGAACAGCAAAACTTTGACTTTTCAACAAATTTACAGAGCTCATAAATGACTTTATGTGTTTACTCGTGAACTGGGACTTACGGCAGGAGGGGGATATATTGCTTTTTCTGAAGGGGAAGAAACTGTCATTTTCACTAGTCTCAAATGGAAGAGTTCATATTTTTTTAGCTGCCTGGTTAGGAATGAGGTGAACAGTTTAGGAAATTCAACTTGATATCTTACAAACCCTTTTAGTCCCAGTTGTGCCTGAGTTGAAATTAGAATATGCCTAAGGATACAAGAACCAAAAGTTCTGACACAGTAGTACTGACAACTATTCATGGAGTATTCACTTGAAGCCATGCGCTGTTGCTGGTCATTTGCTGGTCGTAATGATCTACAACCAGTTTTCTCCATTCTCAAAGAAAATTGTGCTTCTACCAATGGAGTCAGTTGGTACTAGTTCTATAAGATCAGATTTTATCTTTATTATATTTTTTAAAAATTCTTTTTCTGTATTCTTTTGGCCATGACACTCTAATTCAGGAGGATGTTATAGGGGAATATTGTGGAAGTGGAGATGGAAATATGCATTTAAGTACAGACTACTGACGCAATTTAAAGATGTAACAGGTTTTAAAAAGATGTTTCATCTCCTATACAAGTCTGATAGATTGGCATGGCTTGTGTGCAAAATGTTATTGATTATAATGGGATTTTTTTCCCTTATGGGATAAGGAGAATTAAAGAAATGAACAATAAATAAAATTGTTTTACTAGAGTTTACGCTTATTTTCTAATATCATTATGCTTAGTAGTTTTTACCAGTTAAAGTCTTAAGTTTGAAAATACAGACTTTTTTCAAGAAATATTATAGTATATTAAGTAGGTAAAAATGGTAAGTTTGCCTAACTGAAGTCCTTGGTAGGACTGGGGAGTAAAGAATAAATCTATTTTAATGAATGGAAAAGAACATCATGCTAATTGTATAATGTAAATGGAGGAGGGTAGTTTTTAATTGGAGAGATTAGTGTCCTGCTAACAGAAAAGCTTGAAGAAAAAATAAAGACATATATTGATGTTTTTTCTGCTTTTTAACCTCAATATCAAAGGTCATATATATTTATACCAGTATTTTTCCTTAGTTTCCCATTAGTCTGTTTTTTTATGGAAAAAATGAAATTTCACAACAAAATAATAGAGTTACAATAGCTAGTGCACTGTATATTGTTGTCTTCAAAGTAGTTAATGAGAGCACAAGATACAGGCATAAAAATTTCTCCAAGTGATATCTGCACAGCCCTTTCTTTTCAATGAACTATGAAAAACTAATAGTATAACTATCTTGTATTTTCTTTCTTTTCCTTCCTTCCTTTCCTCTTTCCCTCACCCTCATTCCTCTTTCCTTTTGCACAATTTCTTCCCATTTTGCATGTCTATTTTCTTTGTTCTAACTTTTTCTCTGCATGTGTTTTTCCCTCCTTAAATATTGCAGTGGAATTTAGCTGAGTGCCTATCTGAATGGTTAGTTTTCATTTATAAATGTTATGATTTGCCAGTTTTACTTGCTTCTTTTTATTTAAATATTATATGTTTTATTTCTTAATATGATATATTTAAATTAATAAATGTAGAAATTAATAAAGAAAATATACAAAAGTGCTCTTCTTACTTCAATGGGAAAAAAATGTCATGGAAGAATAATTCCGGAGTAACAAGAGTTAATACACTATGTACCATAATCTCTTTTTTTTGTTTTGTTTTATTTTGTTTTTGTTCTGGTGCTGGGGATCGAACTCATGACTTTGTGCTTCCTGGGCGGTGCCACTGAGCTATATACCCGTATGTACTGTAGTCTTATAATAACCAAAATTTTATTCGGAGTACAAGTCATAGAGACAAAAAGACTTTCTCTTGCAAAAAGGAAACAAACAAATAAAAGCACAGACCTTTTAAATGAGTATTTCCCAATTTTATGTCATAAGGGCTTCTCTTTTCACCTCAAGAAATAAGGACTCTTTTAGGAGAGACTTGTGCTATTATTAGACACACACTATTGGCCTGTGCACCAGCACTGGGGGATGCTTTGGTAGATATTTAATTGGTGTGCGATACTTAACTCTAAACACCTTTGGCAACTCTGAGCTACTGACACACAGCTGTCTACATCTGTATTCCTCCCCATTTCCCAGCTTAATTTCATGTCCTTTGGATAAGCTGTCTGTATCTTAATATTAAATATTATTATAATGTAGTTGGAGACCATCATAGTTACTTTAGCAGTGAAGTCGCGCTTGCTGTCATCATTTCAACTTTATCTTTCTTTCGCCTCTATGCCATACATTTAAGAGTGTGATATCACCTAAGAGGTGATATGGGGGAACCACTTAGCATTTTCCTCTTTTTCAAAACCCAGGTGTGTTTTGCCCCTTGCAAGCTTTCTTCTTTTAATATTTGAGGCATCATCTCACCCCTGTGATATGCTTTCTGCCCCCTTCTCCACTGTACCCATTTCATGAACTATGCTTCTTCAAGCCCTAGTTCTAATATCATTCCTTTTCTGAGATTTTTTTTTTAGTGTCCCCAGTTGCTGGCTCCTCCTGATCCTGTCCAGTGTGATGCAGGGAAATCCTATTACAGTAAAATAAACATAAAATAACATAAGTTATAAAATGTAAAGTTGGTAAGAAAGAATGTTTATGAAAATATTTTGAAATATGGAAATGATATGGAAATGAGACATTAATGAGAAATACTTAATCATACTGAAAATGTAAGTCAGAGAAAAGAATTTCCTGTAAGAATTTTTTTTAAATGGCACTTTCTTTGCTAAAAGTAAACAAAATAAAAGACAAATAGGAAAATGACCAGATTAATCAAAGTATAAGTAAGATATATGGACAGAAGAAAAGAGAGACAAATGTGTTTAATCATTTCATAGTAGTAAATTAGCTAAAATGCTATAATAAATAAGTAGGAGGATCAGAATTGTTTCACTAGGCTCACATTCTTTCCAGTGATGCCACACTGCTATGTAGAGAAATACTTACAATAAGAGTTGAGTTACATGTTGTTTAGAAGGAAGAGAGGAAAGTACTGTATAGTCTGGAGGACAGATGATAATATGAGCCAGACTTTTAGTTTACATGTGGAGCTGGGCTTGCAGTGGAGTAAATGGAAGAAAAGGAAGCTAGAAAAAGCATAAAGTGATAAAGAGTAAGTGACTGAGTTTCAATGAGCATAGAAGGGGCAGGGTTGGGTAGTAACGGCCGGCTCCAATTAGGAGAAGAGGGATGTGGTGAAAAGTTGTTTCAGTGGGAGGATTTTTGGGCAAGACTTTGGAAGAATGTTTTGAGAGACTATTGTAGGAACTCAGCAGTGTTAAGAGATGTAAGAGTTCATGAGAGAACTGCAAAGGTTTAAACTGAGGTGATTGTAGTAAGACATACATAGAGATAATATGATGAACAGATTGAAAGGACCTAGTAACTGATGAGGGTAAAGGGAGTTAGGATGACTTTAAGAGTGGTGGTAAAATATAAAGATAAGCAAGAAACATTTAATGTTAGAATTCATTGAATTTAACACAGAGATAATGTCCAGCATTCCAGAGGAATTCAGGCTGAAATTTATGAGTGCTAAAAGCAAGAAATAAAAATTCCGTGATAGAATACTACCTAAAAATAACATATAAGTATACAAGATTGAGTGATTTTGACAAAGGATAGAGAAAAAGGGATGAGGCCATTGATTTGTGAGTGTATTTAGGATCGATAAGAAGAAAACTCAGAGAGAGAGAAATAATGAACATGGAGACAGTTAATGTTACTGTATAAGGAATTAGAACAAGCACTGTTTTTGTCAAAAACCATCAAATTTGATGGTACAGGAGAGAACAGTTGCAGCTGATAATGCATCAGCCATATTGCCAGGGCTTGAACGAATGAGTAGGCATTGTAAGAGCTCATTGCTTGTCAAGAATTATTAACATGCTGTCACACCAGTGGGGGGACAGTCCCAGTGGAGAAGGAGGAGGGACTGAAGAACCAAGTAATTGATGAGGAAAGTTCTGAAACAATAAAAGAGATGGGGGTTAAGGGAAAAAGTGTTTTAGAATCGGATAAGGGAAAGAATGAATAATGCCTTACCTTTGAAGTGGGAACACAGAGTATAGGTCACATGCTCTGAAACAGACAAGGTGCTGGTGGAAATCAGATCAAAGTACACAGTCTCTGAAAAGTGCACGACAAGATCATTCATACGGAGTTAATGAGATGGAAGGATCCAGGGGTTAACAAGATGTCAGATGAGGCAAATAGAAACATTTTGAAATGAGTAAACTGTAGAAGATGGTAAGGAATTAAATAGAGCTCAATAACTAATTTTCCAAACCTTAATAAGGTGATTTCTCTAGTTTCATTTCTAGGAATTGGACATTTCTATTTTTAATTAGGTGTTTTAAAAGAAACATTATTTTTTTGTAAGTTGAGGTACATATAAATTATTGAAACGAAAAGAGGTTGGTTAAATATTTTATATTGTTATCAACCTTTTATTCACAGGAATTTCTTGATATATTGTGCTTAAATTTTTACATATTAAATAGGCAACTTTTCATATTTTGGAAAATAAAGTGGGTAAGGTTAAAATCAAATTATTTTGTACAAGATTGGCAATTCAGTGTTGAAATTTTACTTCCTATTTTCTTCCTACAATTTTGACTCACATGTGCTACAAGAAGCTATAGCTTTAGTATATCAAATAGAGTCCTTTCTAGCTCAGCATTTAAGCAGACACAAAAGAAACTGCTCTTGGTTTCATGTGTTGATGTCCTGTTTTTTTGATTTGTGTAAACTAATTACCTTTATCATTGTTTAGGGTTTTCTTATACTGTAAGAGCAAGTAAGGGCAGATCTTTTACTCTTTCCCCCTTCATCCATAGCTTCTATTAACCTCTCTAACCGGATATTTTTACTTCTGTAGAAACTATAGAATCCTACATTGTATTTTTTCAGTAAACACAAAGAGGGAAAGCAGTACGAAAATTGAGAAACTCCACACATTTCCCTCATTCTTTCTGTTCAGTGAAACAGTACATGCCATTCGGATAGAGGGAAAATAAAACAACACCAAATATTGTGTATTACAGAAACAAACCTTTGTCTGTGTGTGTTTTTCATACATACATTTCTGTTTCACAATATTTTTCAGAATCCTCAGTCAGCAGCAGTTCTCCAGGGTCTGGTCCCAGTTCACCAAACAATGGACCAACTGGAAATGTTACTGAAAACGAGACTTCGGTTTTGCCCCCTACTCCTCATGCTGAGGTAAGACCCTTATTAGTTTGGTTCTTTTAGAAATTGTCTCCATGAGTAGCTACCTAATACAGAGTGATATTTCTACATTAAAGTTGGCTCACTTTTATGTTTCAAACTTATAAGAGAAATAAGTACTTATTGACTATTATAAGTAGATAATAGTTATGTTTTATAAACATAATCTTATTTGTAAATAAGACAGTCAGGTGTTTGAAAAATACTACATGTAGCCCTCAAATAAAATATCCTTAGTCATCCTGAGTATACACTGCTCAACATTTGTACAAATTAGTAATCCTGCTTGGTTATTGCTTAGTTTCATGGGAGTAAACCCATCAGTAAGTAAAGGCAGCTTCATGCAAACCTCTCAGAAGAACACTTAGCTAGGAGGGTTTTGTCCTTTTGCCCTTAAGTGTAATGAAAAAGAATTGGAATACAAAAAGCTCCACTGAGCAAACATTTATTACTGTGTGTCAGTTGTTTTGCCTGTCAGTGGGTATATAAATAAAATATGAGCTCTATCCTTAAAGAGTAGCATTTTAAAGAAAGTTACTTTAAAGTAACATCATTTATTACAGTCAGAGATACAATACAAAGAGAAAAGTCAATACCGGAGTCAGCAAGCATGCATATAGTTTTGGTGTCAGGAGAAGTAAGGCAACAGTGTGAACACAGTGACTTACAGAACTCACTGTTTTGAAGTCACTGTTCATTCACTGAGAGCCCTAAATTTTATTTCTGTCATTATAATGCCTCCATTACTATGCATTCCTCTGAGGAGGGAAAGTTGGTGTGGCACCATTTTATATGTAACTGCGACATACTTCTTATAATTTATAAAGTCATAGTACTTGGGGCTCATTGAGACTTATTAATTCTCTTAACTACAGCTTTCCTGACATGTGATTATCCAACCTCTACCAGAACACTTCTAACTACAGGGATCTCACTGTCTCCTAACACAACTAAATTGATTTTAAACAGTTACTCTGAACAACAGAAGTATGTTCCAGGCATTATGCCAAGATCTATATTTGTTGCTATATATATATATATATATATATATATATATATATATCAATTATACATACACACAAACACATATGTGCATATGTATAGTAAAGTATTATACATTATAAAATTAAAAAGTATTAGGCCAAAATATAAGTGAAGATAGAAACCCAAAAGTTACCCCAGATTAGCAAAAGACTGAACCCAGGGAGTTCAATTGCTTTAAGGATTTATGAGTTTGAGCTTAGGTTTTCAGGGCCTCACAGAACTCGGGAGATAGAAGAGAAAGCCTAGGGCTGACCAAGGGGAATAGTCTAATAAGAGACCCTACCAGCACTAAGCTGGCAGCTCAGAGGCCCCTATTTGTGCTCCTTTTGTGAGTCAGTCACCTCAGTCCCCAAGCGGTCTTGATGTACAGCATAGTGAGGGACCGAGTCTTTCACCAAGAAGTTGTAACCGCAAGTTAGTGTTCGTATGGTATTTTACTCTGATCACGTAATTTTGAACTGTTGTTTGGTTTAAAGAAGCCCCATCTTTGTAGCCTCCGAAGTATCTACAAAAGCAAGTGAGAATCCAATCAAGACTCATGAACCTTCATTTTAGATTTCAAAAGTCTGCCTCCGATGATTTTTCAAGAATCATGAGTGAAAAGATAGATGTTCTTATTCATGATTGCTTTTCAGCTCCTTGAATAATAACGTTTTGAGTCTCTATATTATTTCTGGAACCTTTGTCAGTATCCTGTTTCTTATTGTTTTTACACCCCTCTTTCTGTTTCTTATTATCCTTTCAAAAACATGCTATCAGATGGAATAGATACTTGACAAATATTTGTGACCTGAGACATACGTTGAATTATCGAACTATCTATTCAAGGTATTGTCTCTGGGTTGGTGCAGTTATACCTCAATATTAGTTCTTAGCAACCCTTTATTTCATAGAAAAGAACAATTTGGTTACCAAATACTAGGGAAGAAAAAACAGATTTCCATTTTTTCTGAGTTCAAATAATGTGATTCTCAGAGACTGCATAAGTACCTATGTATCTTGGTTCCAGTGCATCCCTGAATGTGTTTTGTACATTTGGAAAATGAAAATGACACATTGCCACTACATTCATCAATATATACGATTCTTAGAGATGCAGTCAGTACAGAAAGTTTCAGAAGACCGTTTACATAGAGTCAAATTGTATGAGATCCAGAAGCAGCATTATAATATTTTGTTTAGGAATATGGAATATAAATATGTTTTGAAATGGCAAGATAATGATGAACACAAAATTTAGCATCACGATTACCTTTCAGAAGGGAGGAAGGGGGAAATACGATCTGATAGTTACTAAAGAGTGAGATACATATATCCCTCTCTCTATCTGTCTATCTATCTGTGTATCTATCTATCTATGTATCTATCTATCTATGTATCTATCTATCTATCTTTCTATGTGTGTGTGTGTGTTAAGATTGACCGAGGAATACACATTGTTGATATTGGAAATAAATGGAGATAGTGAGATTTTTTTCTCTTTAGTTCAAGCTTTTTATGACCCATTAAAATAAATGGAGTATTCCAGGTTTGGGGTTGGGGTGTAAATTAAATCAGTTTAATTATATTGTTTTAATCAGTTTTATATTCCCAAATCCTTCACTGTCCAAAATTATCTTCTTAGGTACCTTATTTTTTCAGGTAATTGTTGAACTATTCTATCACTATAGACCCTTCCTTCTACACCACCACCACACACACACACCAAAAAAAAAAAAAAAAAAAAAAAAAAAAAAAAAAAAAAACCCAAAAGGAAATGTGATTTAATGGAGTTTAAAAGGGTAGAGGTATTTCTTCAGGTCAGTGACAGGACATTTGCCTCCAAAACTGCAAAGACTAGTTCAAAAGCAAGCAGTGATTTAGCTCATAATGAATTAATTGTGTGCCTGAACTATGATCTGAAAGGCCAGGTGGGCAGACCTTTATGCACTGATGGGTAGCCTCTCCGTGGCCCATAACAAAAAATGCAACCCTGATGACTAACATGTGGTTTTCTCCTGCATTACATTGACAGAGATCTGTCGTGTAATTCATTCTGGATAGGAGGGAGGTAGCAGAATACAGACCAAGAGTGTCAGCAAATTATCATCCTAGCTTTGGAACACAAAATGCTTTCTCCTCAATCAGGGAAAGAAAAATATCTTCAGTGATACTTGATCAACTGTTGTTTAGAATTTGGCGTGATTTTTTACACATGTCTCCTAAGATTAATAATAAAATGTGATTTCATAGCAACAGAAAATGTTTTGCAAAATATTATTTGCATCATTATATGCTCAAAACTTGGTTGCATACTATACTGTTTCCAAAATAGACTTATTCTGCAAACTTTGCTGAAACAACACAGTTTTTACTTTAAAAATAACACCATGTATTTGAATGAACTCCGTATTCTTTGACCTGAAAGTAGAAAAACATCACCTGATTCTTACATAGCCCATGTAAATGATAGCATTCTAACCCTTTTGCTGCTTAGGAAGCAGGTAAGTAAGGCTGTATCTAAAGTTCTTAAGCCCTAGATGAGCACAAGCTCTCCATCGTATAAATCACATGTCCGATCTAATTTAGATAAAGGTAAGACAGGGGTTAAAGGAGAATGTATTCATCGGTCTAGACTTAGGCAACAGCACTGTGTTGCAGAACACATAGGCAGGTGTTCCACCCTGAAGGCTGGGCGTGAACCTGGCTCCTAGACATCAGCACTGATCAAGTTGCCACACTTTCCCTGACCTTCAGATTCTCAATCTAGTAAAAAGGTAGTAATGCCTCTGTCAATACATTTGCTATAAGAAATTAGTGTTTGTAAGACAGGTGATAAACTGTGAAGTTTGAAACAAGTTCATCTTTGTTGTTATTATCAGTGCTGACTCCTGGTAGGGAAAACTCATTAGCTTGTTTGTCTTCAAGCCAACAACTCTCATGTGAGAGTGAGTCTCCATCTGCTCTGACTATTTCTGTTCCATTTGTTCTATTTCTTACATATGCTCAGTCCCAGAACTCAGATTGTTGGAGCTACTTACTTTACTCATTTGTAAACTTGGTTGGGGAGCTAAAACCTCAAAGGTTTCTATTTCCAACTCCAGTCAGAGATGTCTTTACCTATCCAGTTACTTTATTGTTAATATTGTAGGCCTGTGGGTTCATATGTTTCCATGGATATCAGCACCATTACTTTAGATTCAGTGGATTTATTTGAGAGCTATTTTAATAGTAGCCAAGCTGCTGGTTTATTTCTAGTTGAACATTAGTGGCTGTCTCTACTCTGCTATTTTTTAAAGCATTTTTTCCAGCAGATACAAATAATTTTTTAAAAGATTCTAATAATAAGGTGATTCTAATAATAAGGTTCTAAAACCATCTGAAATGTCACTTATTTTGCCCCTCTCTCACATGACTCATCTGCCTGTTGTTCCATAATAGTTGTTGTGACATTTGCTGTGAATGTTATGCTCCCTTCTCAGTGGGTGTAGAGCTATAGTTATAGATGACAGCAAATATAACGTATTTTTTGCCCCCTTGGAAAAATGGTTGCTATGACAAACTAATCATTTATTAGGAATAATGTGAGTCAATAATGTAAAGCAGGCTCCTTAAGAAAACATCAATGCAAAGTTTAAAAAACCTTTCAAAGGCAAACCCTGCCCAATATTTTATTTATTTAAGGTCTCACATGCATTTTATAGTAATACATTCTTGAGTGTCCAATAAAAATTAAAACTTACAGATTTTTACTGCTTAAACAATTTTCTTTTCAATTACATGGAATTTTTACCTGTGTATCAGCTAATTGAAAGAAGAGCAGAAAATAAATACAATCTTGAAAAATACTGTTAAAGCCATAGGCAAACATTGAATGATTAAGGTCTTTTTTTTTTTTAACATGACTCTTTTCTTTTTAGATAGTCTAGATTTGTAAATTTGAGATCTTCTGAAGTCAAAGTTGATTGACTTTTATAAACATGTGTTCTTGTATGCCATTCTGGTGGACACAGTTGTTACCTGGTAGAGATGGTCAGAGGAACTTCAGTCTTAGACTAAATCATCTGATGTACAGGGAAGGTGGGTGGCTGACTACATTTCACAGCCAGTCAGTCATTGAGCTCAAGTGGAAGACAAAATTGACAAAATTTCAGCCTCTGTGTATGTGTTCTTTTTTTTCCTCTTCTTCTGATTCTCATGCATGTTTTAGGTAAATTTGAACATAGAGTAAACTGAAATTTTTGCATGTACTTTTCCTACAAGCTTCTTAAAATCTAAGTGATGATTTACACAGCTAGTATTTCACCAAGGGTTATCAGTTGACTTCTTTTCCCATAACAAGTAAGACAAACATTCATTTGTCTTCCTCCCTTCATCCTCTCCTCTTTCCCTCCCTTACCTATACCTTCCTTTTTTTCTTCTCTCCCAACTTTCATCGTCCTTGCCCCGTATGTCGGCATTCTCTCTTTTGTTTTTATTTATGTGAATTATTATGGCATATGCATTTTTTCTGTCCATGAATTTTAGTAGATATAAATAGTGTCATCTATATGATTCATCACTAAGCATTGGGTCTAGGTCTCTTCATATCTTTATGAATGCTTTTGGTGCTGCTCCACTTTATTCATTCTCCAAGAGGATAAGATGGTAGCCTCCAATCCCACTTGTCACCAAAAAATCCTTCAATATATACTCATCAACATCCTGACAACTTACTGAGGCAATTTCTTGAAGTTGTGATTCTCAGCTGAAAAATCACTAGGTCGTGGTGAATAGTATGATTACTTTGGTTTATAGCACTAAACTGCTTATCAGAATTACCGTATTAGTCTACATTTTGTTTTTTGATTGAAATTAATAGCTTCCTAGTTTCAATAGCAGAAGTTCAATCTACGTGTATTTTATTCATCTGAGTTGCAAATATCACCTACAAGATATTATTCCAATTGATGTAATAGAAAAGAGATTAAAGAAAATTATGAAAGGTCTTACTGAAATGTGAGTAGACCCCCACACACTCCAGCATCAGGCTCAATTTGTGCCCTTCTCCTCGGTGCCATGCTTCTGGTGAAATGTTAGTTACTTATTAACAACCTCCTGTTTGCCCTCAGAGTGTTTTAACTATACTATAACTATAATCATAATCACAAGTCTTTTGAGTTAGTTTTGTACTTTTTTATGCAGAAAGTAGGCTAGCATGTGAATTTGTGAGCTACAGGATATCTGGTGTGCGTATGACCCAACACCATCAATTTAACACAGAGGAGTTACTCCTCCTCATTAATTGTTTTATGGAGGTTATGTGATAGCCAACCATATTTTAATATTTCCATCTTGTTTAACTGCATTAATAGTATCCAATTATGAAAAATTTTCAAATTAAAACCATCTTTCCTGTGTTCTAAACTGTGAAAACAGTTTAACAGCATAGCACTAATTAAGGACTAGTTCGCTGTCAAAACTGCTTCCAGCAAAAATCTGATTTTGCCTAAAATTTTATGAGCTCACCACAGTGCTAAGGTGGAGTGGTCATCTAGACCTGCAAGAATACTGGTCGGGATCCTTCATTTTCTCAGTGGAATGCTTCCCCTTACAACTTCTCTGCACTCAACAGTATGGAATACAGATCTAGGTTTTACTAAAAGACTTCAATTTGAAACAGGCCAATTGCTCCTACCAAAAAGCCTCTCTGAAGAAAGCTGTATTTAAAGAAGACAATTTGAGGAAAATGGCTAAGTATGATTCCAGACATTAAAGTCTACCTAATCTTTCTACCTATTTCCTTACCTCAGTTCAAAGGAGATAAGATAAGCAATGTCTAGATCCTTCAAGTTTTTAGGATATGATGTTATTCCAGTTAATCTCTGTGGAAAGAACCATCTATCCCGGAAAGCATGGGGGGCGCAGCACTCACCGTACATCCTCAGAAACTGTCTTTACAACTTGTAGATCCTTATACTGTAAAGTCACAGGGACTTTTCTCCTCAGACTCAGGTCAGCTAGCTTCCAATGGCATTTCATTACTCCTCTCCCTAAGCCACAGGGCCTGAGTTTCTTCCCTTTTGTTCTCCAAAGCAGCCACCATTCTAACTTGTTTTCATGATCCCCTCTCCTCCAACAGTAGCAGCAGATTACTGTGCATTTTTGCAGCAAAACCTGAATTTCACTGCTGATCCCACTAGGATGCAAATTTGCTTTGCTCACTTTCTTTCATTTCCTTATTAATGGTAGCTTGAGAGTGCATATGAAGATTACGTTAACCTCCAAAAACTCCTCAGCATGGGTTTTGGCCCATGTTAGGTGCCGAAAATCTGTGCACAACCACAATAGATGGAGTCACTTAATTTTTATGTGAAACTCCACGGGTCTGCAATTTCAGCATAGTAATATCCCTGAATCCTCTCAGTTTAGTTCAAGCTGGTGTACACAGTCACCATGCTGCTCCCAGTATCATATCTGAGAAGAAATCTACTCATTTTAGTGTATCAGCTTCTGGTGATGGGGTTGGAGAATATCACAAAAATTCTCTCCTGGAAAGAAAGATAACCTCTTTTATGAGCTCTGTGGTTTTGTTTTTGTTTTGGTATCCTTTCCACATTCTTTGTCAAATCTCAGTGCTGTGAGGAGCATACACAAACTTGAACAAAAGTTGTACATTAAAATACTTAATTTTTCCATGCTTACTCTACTATGAATACAGATAAATCAAATTCAAATTGCTGACTGCTGCCAGTAAGCTAGTTAAAATATTTTTACTTTCTTAGACATTCTTTTTGGTTTTGGTCATACATATATATTCTATAATAAAATTGATGTTGAAAGCTTATTTGTATAAGCAAATGTAACTACTGCAAATGGCTTGTGAAATAAAGTTGCAGTATCACACAATATAATTTTAAAATCTTTTTCAACACTACGCATGCCATGACATTTTCAACTTAAATTTTGAAATATAATTAAGTCAGTGTAATGTTAACAGTTTCAGTATAATTCTTGATTTTCATGCAGAAATTCCTGACACGGTCTTCTAAGAAGAAACAAAATCTGAATTAGCTTGGAGTTCCAAGTTCCAAGCAGGAGCACATTTAACCTTCTGCTTTTTTTATGTTAAGGCAAAGACTCATCTCCAAACAGACCTATGATTGAGATGATGTTTTGGAATAACATCCTGTGTTTTGGTGGTGCATCACTCTTCAGTGACATTCTGAGGTTGCATTGTATTAGCCCATGATATTTTCCTCAGTTAATTGATATCCCAGGTTTGTCCAGAGGAAAATCTACAGCTCCCCCAAACATGCTTGACAAGTTATTATATTTACTTTAGTCAAAGCCCGTGTGTGCAATATCCCTCTTGGAGGTGGTCTATTATTGGAGTCCCATATGCTTTTTGTTTGGGAAGAAAGCAGTCACTGTGTCATACTGTTACATGGAGTATTCTTTTTCAGGGATGTTGTTCCCTTGGGGACCATATCAGGCCAGAGTTCCTTAGTCTAATAAGACCTTTGTAACTCTTATTGTATAAAAGTTCTGGGAGGGAAGCAAGAGTTAAACAGAAAATGTAATTCAAGCAACCATATTAGGCCACATGTGGGAAAACATGACTCTTAGTACTGGATTTTAAAAAAGGTATTTGTTGTAAGAAGCACTGTGATGCCAAAACATTCAGAGCATTTCAGTGTGAATGAAGGCTATTGTCATGTGGGGAACTCAACATTTTAACATTTACTTTGGTTTCTGAATATGAATGATCTTAAAAAAAAAAAAAACACCATACAGAGTTGTCTTTTCCTAAGTTTTTATATTAAAAAATGTGATTATTGTTTAAACCCTACATGGTGGTGTTTAAGACTCCTGTATGAGCTTCCTGCCAGTAAAATGGCATTTAACTCAAATAAACAAAAGGGCTATGGCAGTGTATATGTATTTGTTTCACTAGATAAAAAGGTATATAAATACTCACCAGAATTACCCAGTTTGATTGTTATATTTTGTAGGAGCTGATAAACATATTAATTGTACTCCATTAAGCCAGAACTTTAAAAATGAATTTTACAAAATTAACATAGAAGTCCTGTATTCAGATTTTATAAATGATGGTGAAAACTGTTATTTGACTTTTTAAATAACATTATAACTCTTGGACACAGAAGTCATAAAATGAAATTTAAGTATGAGATGTAATCAAAACACAGTGAATGTTTAATTTTTTATTTTATTTTATGTATATATATATATTTTTTGTCATATATATCTCCTCAGGAAAACAGCACTACTGAGTGACTGTGACTTACGGTGGAGAACTTCATTCTGTGGTTACCACGTTAAGAGTACATGGTGAATGTTTAATTTTTTAAAAACATTACTACAGTAAAAGACACACTGCCATTGATCCTCCTGGAAATACTCCCCCTTTCTTCGAACACTCTTATCCCATTGTTCTTGTCACTTTCTGAAGTAGTTCTGAGGGTACTCTTTTGTAAGTGTTTTTAATTGTGCTGTTTTGGTTGCCTTGATGCTCTGAATCAATCCAAAATATTTATGCTTCATGGGCATTTTAACTTTGGGAAAGAGCCAGAAGTCCCACGGTGCCTGACCTGGTGGATAAAGTGGATGGGAACGTAGCGTGATGTTTTTATAATGCTGTCTTTCCATTTAATGGCACTGGGCAGCAGCATTCATCATATTTTTATTTTTAATCACATTTTGTAAAGGCACATATGAAAGAAGACTTCCATAACTGTTGCACACTAGATATAGATGTGTTCATCATGTTTATCTAAAATGCACCAATAAAATTAATTTTTAACAAAAAGGCTAAGAAAGATGTTGTAAGTGTTCCCAGTGAGAGGAATTTTTTTCAACATAATTAACGTCAGCGTGTCTATCACTGTGATATTTTTAAAAACTTAAACATTCTGTATTTTCTGATCAGCCCATGTATTTGTCTTAATTATAATGATATAAAACCTCTCATAGAAGTTTGATTATTTTCCAGGAAAATTGGTGAGACTGTGACCTTCTTTGAATTTTTTTTAACAGCAACTGGTTTCACAGCAACGCATTCTAATTCATGAAGATTCCATGAACCTGCTAAGTCTTTATACCTCTCCTTCTTTACCCAACATTACTTTGGGACTCCCAGCAGGGTCATCCCAGCTCAATGTAAGTCATTGCACAGCCTCAACCAAGACTTGTGTTGTGTTCATGTAGAAACACTCTTTCACTTCTTGTATATTTAGATTTGAGAAAATCTTGTTAGCTTGAGGCTCTTCACTGTTTGCTACTTGCTGCATTGTTCAAATGTATTCTGTTTAATTTCAAATCACAGAATTATATTCCTTGGCATAATTCTATATAAAAATAACTAATATTTCAGGATGTGTATAGTCTTAAAAGAAAACTCCCAAGGTATATTATTTTAGTAGTTGTAAATAGCAATCCTAGGAAACAGAGGTTGCCTTTCACATTTTATAAAGAGGAAACTGATACTAAAAGAGTTTAAAAACTGAAGATCACAGAGCCAGTGAGTGCCAGACCTGGAACACACCCCAAGCCAGTGCTGAGTGTTATAGCTTGGAAAACATAGCAGCATATGTTCATAGACTTTGTTTTGTGAATGACTTTATTTCAGGAATTTAAGTTACTGATTCTGTGGTACTGAGAAGTACATATCTGGAAAATCTCTCTAAGTACAACATTAAATTATTCCCAGGAGATTCACAGATTTAGTTAGCTTAAAAGTCCTGACAACTGAAATAGGATCTTTTGGAAGTAATTGTCCTACTAGCAGAAGATAGCAAGAATTATTTTACACGCATTTTATAAAAAAAAAATAAACTTTAATTGCAAAAGATTTGTAGGCTTTACTCATAATAATGCATCTTTGAAAGGTAAGTAAATTATACACACACAGAACTCATGTGATACGTTAGGTTTAAAGACAAATTTCTTCCAACCTTTGTCTCTAATTTCCAATCTTTAGTAGCAAGTCCTGTTCTGAGTCTAACATAGCAGATTCATATATATCTTCACTACATATTGTAAAATCAAAGTTAAGAGACATTGTATCATAGCTGATATTTTATTTTATCTAGATCTTTATAGAGTATAATCTTACATTAGGCAACACTATTATCTTGTACCAGTGAGGAGAAAGCAAAATTTGGATGCTGTTCTATATCTTGGAATTAAAGAAGAAGAACTTAATATTCCTGAATTCAAATATGCACTTGAAATTCCACACCAAGTATTCATACATAATTGGTTTTAGTGTAAAGAAAAAAGAATTAGGAATAAAACTAAAAATAAAATTATTAAAATTTTTCTTCTGTTTTTATCTCTTCCAATGATAAGTACATATTAACTCAGTTTCTAATGAGATATGAATAGGAGTTTTGTTGCCACTGCTTTTTTCATGTTCTAAGTTACTCCTCCTTGCTAATTCACTCATCCACAACGTTTAATGTGGTCGGGGAAAATTTCTTCCCAAAGGACCAAGTACTAAAGCCAGACCATTTAATGTTTCGATGGTAATACAATTTGGTGCCATTGGATGAATAAACCAATGTGGTTTGGATTAAAGTTTCATTTTTCTTCGCTTCCATTTTGGTGTGGATGAGGCCATCACAATTAATTTCTCAAGCTTAGTATTTTTCTGGCAAAAGGATTTCTAATGCTCCATTTCCCCACTGAATAGTGGGCAATTTGAAGGAAAAGAACCAGGGCCGGCCATCATTTCTAGATTAAACATTGCATTGACTTTGTGACTCAGACAAACCATTTACCTCTTTGTCCTTCAATTTCTCCATCACTGAAAATTGCTTTGCTACCCTGGTGCACTGCAATTTTGAAAGATGAAACATGAGTTTTGAAAAGAAACATGCCACATAATTTTTAAATATTAGACTTTTGCTTTTGTAATGCCAAATTGACCATCATTCATTAAATTTTTGGAATAGGATAATTCATTATTGTCATTGATGATATAATTATTATTGCCTTATTGCTGTGTTCTCATGTATTTCAAGTTCTTAACAGCTTTTTTATTTGATACCTGATTTCACATGTAGTTTATTATGCGAAAGTATCTGGGGTGTCATTTTTAATATTGGAGATTTAGAGTTCTGCAATGAATTAATATAAAATAAACATTCAAATCAAATTTGTGTATTTTGTACTTCCTTTCATAGATTTGTTTTTAAAAATTCATTTTAAAGATTAAACATTGGAAATAGAGAGCGCTGTGAAATTATGAGAGGACATGTAAAAGAAAGATGAGTTGTTTCTTTTGCTTGAAGTTCCAGTACCTGTATACAGACCATTTTGTCTTAACAGAGTCTGTAACTATTTGAATAAATGTTACCTTTCCAACATACCTTTTACTTAAGCAATATATTTTAAAATAATTAGAAGTAAGCTCATTTTTGAGACTGAAATTAGCATCATTTTTTAAATTGATATGTAAAAATTATATACGTTTATGGGTTAGAACATGATGCTTTGACATGTGCATGCTGTAGAATGACCTAATCAAGCTGATTAACACAAACTCACTTGTTTTTTTCCTGAAAGCACATAATTTCCATTCTGTGGGTAATTTCCAAGTGTAAGATACGTTGTTATTTATTGAACAATAGCCACCATGACATACACTGGACCAGTTGAACTTGTTTTTCCTGTCTCACTGAAATTTTGTATCTAAAATAACCTTTAGTGTTTAAAAAAAAACTTCAAAATTTTTAAGTTCAGTACAATGATACTCAGTTACTAAATTATTTCCTTCCCTTCTATCCTATTTTTATTTCTCCTTTGTTAATTAAGTTAGTTTCAAATACATGGTGTTTTCCATTGTCCTTAGTCATTTGGTAGGCTGGATTTTTGCTTGGCAAAATTATGGCCTAAGAAAGTGATCCAGTGATATTGAGACTTGGTGACCCACATGGCTTAAAAGGAATTAACATCTTTATTATTTCTTGACACAGGCTTCAAATTCTCTCAAAGAAAAGCAGAAGTCTGAGACGCAGACACTGAGGCCAGGTGTTCCTCTGCCTGCACAGTACGGGGGCAGCATCCCAGCGTCTTCAAGCCATCCTCACGTGACTTTAGAGGGCAAGCCCAACAGCAGCCACCAAGCTCTCCTGCAGCATTTATTACTGAAAGAACAAATGCGACAACAAAAGCTTCTTGTGGCCGGTAATTAACAATGACACTCTTTACAGGTTCTCTTAGAACTTTTATCTCATGAGTGATCCAGTGCAATGTCTCTTTAACTCAAGAGCCTAATAAAGAGTTATTCTGCTGTACAAGCATCTCCCCGATGCTTGGTTCTGTGGGGAAAGGCTATGATCTATTCCTCCATATCCATCGGGTGGGAGTGGGGAGCAAATGCACCTCTTTCAATCTTCATACATACCAGACTGGACTACTGATGAGTCACATGGTCAGACACATCCCAGTTCAAGACCTTGGCATTTCTGTCTCGCAGCACTCAACCTAATGTTCTTCAAATGTTTGCCTGGCAAGTAGCTTCTTGTATTTTCTTACAATTGTGTGTGAATGTATCTGTGTATATGTGTGTACATAAGCACAAACACTCATACACATAAACTTTTTTTTTTCAGGTGGAGTTCCCTTACATCCACAGTCTCCCTTGGCAACAAAAGAGAGGATTTCACCAGGGATTAGAGGTACCCACAAATTGCCCCGTCACAGACCCCTGAATCGAACCCAGTCTGCACCTTTGCCTCAAAGCACGTTGGCTCAGTTGGTCATTCAGCAGCAACACCAGCAGTTCTTGGAGAAGCAGAAACAATACCAGCAGCAGATTCACATGAACAAAGTAAGCCTCTAATCCAAGTTAAAATATCGTAGTCACTGGTTTAGAAATTTGGGTTCTTTTCCCTGATGCAGACGTGTAAGAAGAGAGTGTTGGGATTAATCACAGCAAAAGATTACCATCCTGACCCAGTATCTTAAGCTCAAGGACATCATCATAGTATTAGTATTTACATCATTATGTTAGTGGGATCTTAGTATCAAAATTGAGATCCTAGCTTAGCAAGATATTCGTAGATGAGTGCTACTTTTAATACACAGCACATACAGGCACATATGAACTGGGTCCCATTTTTTGGTATTTTTGTAGAAACTTTAAGACAGAGTTGAATGTGATGGGTTAACAAGTCAAGAAGTTTGCATGAATGGTAGGTAGCACAGATTAGCCAATAAGGTATTTCTGTTATACTTCTAGGTTGCATTTGTTTACTATGACCCTTTTCATTCCAAGAAGCAATGGAAACAGGAGCAAAAAAAGACTGTATCATACTCTGTCCTTGGGTGCTGCCTTGTTGAAGTAGCCACAAACAGTGATTACTGTGCAATGATGTCAGAGAGGCCAGCAAAGCATTTTCTATGACGTTTGAGTGTGATACCAAAGGAGAAAGATTCTGACATTAGCATACCATGTAAGCACAATGATCTTACTCTCTCACTATGTCACCTACAAGTACATTATAGGGGCATTATGTTGAAAAATGATACCTGGTTTACTTATAAATGAATAACCACCATTTGACTTATTATTAAATTCTTTATTTTATTGTGATATAGAAAACAAACAAAATGAAACAAAGCAAAACAAAATAAACCTTCATGGGAAAATGGAAAAAGGTGAATTACTTGTCTTATAGTAGCAGGAGGAAGAGGTTTTCATCATGTGCTAGGTTTATTGCAAATATTGCTGCTTTTTCTCTTCTCTGTGGCTGTCATCTTCACAGGCACAGAGCTGTGAAGGGAGTGTGGGCTGCAGACCACAGAACTGAACAGAAATTCTTCCAGCCCGGCCTATTGCTGCCTTAAAAGATGGCGCATTCATGTGTGGAGTTGGCGCCCTGGGTGGGAATGCTGGCACTGACAACTGGTTCTCCAGTTTTCTTTCACTATTCCCTGCAAACATTTTCTGTATCATTAGATTAATTCTTGTTTGTTGTTACAGCATTTCTCTAAATTTATCAAATTAATTTGTATCCAATCAGTCTCACAGGGACAGAACTAACTTCCTTCCCTGACTAACGTCATCATGCTTGTTGAGCTGAATACACATTGGCTATATTATGGTAGAGTTAGGTTGGTTGACCTGTTCATGGTTTGTTGACACAATACAGAAATTATTAAGTACTGTTGAAAAATTGCAAGAACTCCAGAGGGGAAAAAAAAAAACACGATATGACAGAGGATATTAGTAAGTCTACTTTTACTTCATACTCTTTTAATCTGGAGTTCAGTTTATTTACAAAATTAGTATTGGATTGTAGATGAACTTTTTTTGCTATTCCTGATTTTCTTTCCTCAAAATATGTGGCTGTGTAAGTTCCACTGTGAATAAATTATGTTAATTGATCCCTTTGAAATTAAGATCTAGAAATGCTTTCTGTAAATACTTTTAAGAACTTTTTAAATATTTTGGAATTACTTTATTATGAACCTGAGTTTATGACCTGTTTCAAACTGATGGTATGCTAACTTCAGAATCTTTCTCCTTTGGTATCACACTCAAAATTTTGACAGGCAGATGTTAACCTCAGTCACAGGAAAAAACTAAGATGAAAAGCAGACAAGGTATTTGCATTTTAGCAATGACAAAAGCAAATCTTATCAGAAACCTTTTCCCATGTGGAGCTGATTCCTTGGAATCTGTTAAGAATTCTTCTCAAAATTAGAAGCAAACCTATACTTTTAGGTATATGTTTGTACAGTGGTTTGATTATTAAATCTTGTCTTAATTAGGCAAAATGAAGACCAGAAAACTTCAAAGTATAAAACTGATCTTTATATGTTAACCCCTCTCAGCTTGGGTGTTTAGATTACTCAAGCAGATCTCCAGTTGGCTTTTCTCCAAGTATGTATTCCATATGTTTAATCAAGTGCCACATGTAAAGTGGGTATTCTCCAGATTCTGAAAATATTTTACCTGCCCTCAGTTGTCTAAAGAAACAGAGTAGACTCTTATTAAAGAAAATATTGAACCTCTGTCCTATTTTGAAGTATTCCCAACAAAGCCATTAAGAAGTGAACAGTAGCAATCCCTCTCCCAGAGGTAATGAGGATATTTATTTCACATTGAGGAGGGACTTAAATGCCAGGAGATAAGAAGTCTCCCTACAATAATGCATTTATGTACCCTAAACATATTAGAATGCCCATTAGTAAGAAATAACCACAGAAATCTATTTATGTCATTACCTATATGTCATTATAATGCATGAATCTTTAAATACATACATTCAAGTAAATCATACTTTGCATCATAAAAACATGGTCTTTGCTCATAAGATGCTTATAACAAGAGATATAGTAACACATGAACATGGAGGTGTATAAATAATACTTTAAAATGTCTTATTTTTAATGTCTCAAAATAAGGATTTAAGGAAACAAAAAATAAAGTAAGAACAAAGAAGTCAAAGTAAATCACCTTAAAACCAACATCAGGGTAAATGTATTGGACTCTTCATTTATGCTTATAAAATTTGTAATGGCATGATTGAATTCTACTAAGTGTTAAAAGAATTAGAAGCAAACCCATACTTTTAGGAGCATAGTTGTAACAATGATTTACATTAATTTTTGAGGAATTTCACATAACCATATAATGTAACTATCATATGTATGTTGTAAATGTTACTAATCCTACCAAAAGATTTACCTACCCGTTGCCTTATACATTAATGACAGTTACATAAGATATTAATATATTATTTATCTCATTAAGTCTCAAATAGTTATTATTACTTGTTTCATAATTATGACCCAACTGTTAAAAAGTTTAGCAGAAATATCACTAAAATGGATTTTAGGGATATTTTTGTTGTTGTATCTGCCAATAAGTATTAGGGCAAGTGTGAGAGGATAATGTTGGAAACCTTGTCAGAATGATTTCTCTCTGCTCCTAAATATTCCATTTTCACTGAAAGCGTGCTGAGAAACTTCATCATAAGAAAATCATGGCTCATAATTCATTCTTTTGTTTTTTTTTGAGACATTTTAAAAATTCAGAAATGTAACAAATAATTTCTGTTGCCAACTTATGGTATTTTTGCACTATGATAAATTCCATTTTGGTAAGCCTTTTCAGAAAATGAAGAGTTTCTTTATACAAACCCCAAAATAAGACCGTTGTTTTTGCCAGTGTATTTTGTTTTTTTAGAAAAATGGTTTCTGAAATAAAATTTGTCCCAAAATAAAAAGAGAAAACAAAAGAAGTAGAATATTGGTAATCTTCCCCTGAGCCTGCTTCTAGTTTTAATATTACCAAAGGTTTTTTTTCCTTGTAAAATAAAACTGTGACTGACTAAAATAAAACACAAAGCGTTACTTGGCCATACTCATGATTTTAAGGGAGACTTCTAACCACTTCTTGAAAAAAACAGAAGGCAAATTTCTAGTCACATCATTATCTGAATTAGTTCTGTTGAAATTTTCCAAAGTATCTTCAGACATTTTTGTTGAGTACTTTGACATAAATCTCTGCCAGTTTCCCTCCATGAAAATAATATTATTTGAATTATTTCTCCATTATGATATTAATAGAATAGTATTAATCATTTCTCTTTTAGCTAGAATCTTAATATATTTTCTCGTATTTGTTTCTCATATGCATCCCATCAAATCTACATGAGCAGAAATTTTAAAACAACTTTCTTTATTACTTACTTGACTGAAATACAAAGCTGTGCATCTATCTATCTATCTATCTATCTTATCTATCCATTCAGCAAATCCTTGAATTAACTTTGTGCAGACATTTTCTGTGTGCTCGTGGAACCTATGGTGTAGGAAGCAGAGGCTGAGTGAAATACCTAAGTTTCACAGTGATAAAGTGTGTTCAGTATTAAGGTAGAGGATGTGAAAAAGAAAATTGACTTCTTTGAGAAAATAGTATTTGAGACTTGTTCAACTACCTCTCTGGATATTTTGTCTTTATTCTCTCTCTCTCTCTCTGTCTTTCTCTCTCTCTCTCTCTCTCTCTCTCTCTCTCTCTCTCTCTCTCTATCTTTCTCTTTCTCTCTCTCTCTTCTCTTTTTCTTTCTCTCTCTCCCTCTCTTTTTTCCTCCCTCTCTCCCTTCCTATCTTCCTTCCTTCCTTTCCTTTTTCTAATATACCCTGTGATAAATATCTTATGCATTCCTGTGACTGGATATTGGCCAACTCTTTTTTAAAACACACATAAATCATGAGATGATATCTTATATATGTCAAGGTTCAGTCTAGATATAAGTATTTATTATATATTTATTACTATGAATACTTAGGCATTTTGACGTGAGTACTATTTTATCATAATAAAAATATATCTAAGACAAAACCAGTAAACGGGAGGCCAAGCAGATGTCCTGGGTTGCCCTTATTAAAACAGGTAGATGTTGTATTCTGACAAGCAAGGCAGAATATAATTGTGCTTAACTGCTGGCTCTGAGCAAATGGGGAGTTTTCATTAGTTTTTTTTTCGAAAGAGAACTTGACCTTTTATTCAACTAGTGTATGTTTTATTGCCTTCTTTTAGCATAGTTTCTTAGCATGAATGTTATATATTCTCCATAACTCCTCATGATTCATACCCATTCCCTGTTCCTAACCATTCTTTTACAGCAGCCTAGGAAAATATATTCTTTCATGCCTGTGGTCGCATATAAATACAGCATGTATGTGTGTCTTTTCCTTATAAAATGTCCCTGAATTTAGTTCTAATATAGAACTCTTTCGTACACTATTGAAAAGAGTAGACATTTTGCCAGGAAGACAAATTTGAAGAATAACAATTCTATACATGTGTAGGTTCTCAAAAGTTTGCATTTATTTGAAGTTATATTTCATATTAGCTCTATTTTAATAAACATAATTCTAACCATGGCTTACTTGTGGGGATATTAAAATTTTAAGCACAATTAGATAAAGATCACTTCACAACTTTGACTTTTTGGCTGCATTTATTTCTCCTAGTGTACCTCTTCCTTCCCTTCTTTTACATACTGTGCATCTCCTTAGCACCTTCTCCATAGATAGCTTGAGGGACCTAATTTAACAATTAAAGAATACCAGCCCCTTTCTATATGCAGGGTCTATTATCAGCTAAATTTTCCATACCACTGTCCTTGTATCCATTTTCCCTTTAAACTTAACAGCTCATTTTTAAATTTCAAGAATGTTAATTTTACAAAGCCTTTCTAAGCTGAGGCGGTGAACAGGGCTACTAGTTGTCAGAGCTGAAATTACCACATAGGTTGTATAACACAGTCTTCTCTTAACTGCTTGTGCTCATGTTACAGTCTTGTTTTTAATCATCAAGTAGAGCTAAGTAAGTTCTACTTGACGAATAGACCTCACAATTTAAAACAAGACAAATGAATAATGAGGAAGATTCTGTTGTCATTATTGTTGTTATTGTTATTACTATTTTTCTGCATTGGTTTAGACTTGCCAGGATGAAGAAATCTTTTTTCGCTACCCTGGCTCCCAGGCTCCATGCATCGCCCTCCTTCCAGTTACTCACGTGGCAGTCCTTGTAGGTGGACTTGACCGCGGGCGCTCAGATCTCCTGCTGGAATGCAAAGCTTTCCAAGAGGTGCACTGAGTATGCAGTACAGCCGGGCAGTGTTTTGTTCCCTTCCAGCATGTTGCCACATTGTCTTTTTTTGTTTGTTTTGTTTTTCGTTTTTTGTTTTTTTCAGACTAGACAAACATCCTCTCATAGGAGTTCTGAGCTAGCGTGACGCTGGAAATTTGCTGACTTCATTAGTTTTAACCGAAATGCAAATGTTAGCATCCCATCTATGGGTGGCTGGAAAATGCCTTGTTTTAAGTTTTGAGAAATGGATGAGCAGAAACTTGAACAGGGCTTTCATTTAGGAAGGTAGGCATTACTGTTGTCAGGATTAATTTCTCTGTATCCATTTGACAGCTTGTTTCCATGCAGAGTCTTTTAATCACCGATTTAGGATTACATTTTTCCCATTAGACGGATAGTATGTTCAAAAACTTTAGCAAGCATTGAAAGCCAGTCTTTAGTTTTATAAAAGTAAAAAGCCTCCTAGATTATTTATCTATCTATAAAGGTTTATAAAAGAAACTTTGACTGTACCCTTAAATAGGTGCTATTTTGACATGATTAGCCCAATGTAAATAGATCCTTGTAAGTATGGAGTGGTCTTTTAAAAATTCACTTATGCTACAGTACCAGCTTACATCATCAGAGAGAATTTATATAGAAGCATTTCACTATATAATTAGCAGTCTATGGTTTATAATATACAGAAAATGGCTTGTTGTTTTATTATTAGATGTGATGAAATCCTATGTTTAGAAAAGAAACTAAATGACCATTTCAGTAGATTAATGTGTAGCATTCATAAACATTCCCAGTGCTGCTTCCATAACTTGAAGACCAAGGGGAAGAACCTCAATTTTTCTTTTTCACTTTGCACTATTAATCTAGTCAGAGGCACTTTTATTGAATGAGAAAAACAATGACTGGATATGACTGTGAGGTAAGAAAATCGGGGAAAGAAAAATATCTGGGGAAGCAAAGCATGTGAATAGTTTGATGTAGATTCCAGGCAATTCAAAAGAAGAAGAAAGCTAAATAATTTAGTTGTTTCCAAACCTTGACAAATAGTTTTGTTTTACAGAATGAAATAATTAAATGGCACTAAGGAATTTTTAATATTGCTAAGTGATCTGAGGACATGAAAACTGCCATTGAATAAAATCTCTCTGTTAAAGCTTTTCATAGCTTGTAAATTCTTGATTTTAGCTTTTCTATGTATTTCAGCTGTTTCTCTAAATGTTTATGAACTATGATGGATTATGGTGATCCAGAATCATCATCTGGCCTGCTATTCCTATTTCTTCCTTAAAATGGCATCCAGAGTTACAAACTACTAAACAATCCCCTGAAGTATTTTTACTCCCATACTGGCAACTTAATTTTATCAAATAGCAATTGAAAACTTACTTGTACAAATAATTTCCTGGCATAGAGTAATTGCTTGTCTTTCACAAATTTTATCTGTTAAGAACCATTATGCTGTACACTATGAATGAAAATTAAAAAGGCATGTTCTTTTGCTGAGTGTCTGATAGGCCTTCAAACAGATAAGTGCAATCAAAGAGGGTCGTGTTGCACGCATAGCCTGCATAACCTACAGAATCTAAAATGCTTGGTAGACTCTCCAAGAACAGTTTCTGAAGTCCTACACAGCTGCTTAATAGTTTTGCAACTTTGGCCAAGGTATTTCTCTAATCATCAAATGTTAGAGGCTCATAGCAAGGGTTACACTAGAGGATATATGTGAAAGTGCTTTACAAATATAGTAAGCACTTTGGAAATTACAATATTTATGTTCCTATATAGCATTAGTTCTATTTTCCTTATTTTGTGATTAAAAATGGCTGTCTGTAAGTACCAGAACATTTCCAGGGCACTTGTTTCCATCTTGCCTCAGTAATACATCAGGTTACTTTGTTGTGAACCAAACCACCAAGTTTTGTTCCAGTTCTCTCATGTGTCTCAGTATTCATCAGGAAGCTGACTTTGTTTTCTCTTTGAACAGCATTAGAATTAGTGATTGGATTTTTTATTGAAGTATAATTTCTGCACAGTAAAATTTGTTCCTTTTGCTACACAGTTCAGTGAGTTTTGACAAATACATAGGATCATATAATTACCACAACTGAGATACAGAACATTACATCAAGTCCCTAAATCCCTTCTGCTGCTCCTTTGTAGTCAATTTCTACCCCATCCACAATTTCTGGCAAAGTGTCAATTTTTGAGTCAAGGGAACATGAAAGTATCACAAGTCTGGGGGATAGGGTATTTTGAGTGCACACAGATATCATCCCTAAATGATCTAAACCAGAGAGTGTTCAAGCTAGAAGATCTGCAGGATTATTTTCAAAATTTGTAAGCCAGCATTCTCTGATCTGGACCCATTCCATGGATCTGCTGTCTCTGGCCTGCCTGGTGCCCTAAAAAAGCTTTCAAATTATTGATCAGTCTTTCGGAATAGAAAAATGCCATATAAAAAAATCTGAATTTTTTTTGGAATTCTGGAAGAAAAGCCAGGTAGTCCCGGCACAGTGGGCTCCCATTTCCCTGTGTAATTAATATCTGGGGTTTACTCTGGTATCCATGTGAAGTGAGGCTTACAGCACTCTGCAATTTACTGAAGCAAAGGATCGATCAACAAGGATAAAGGGAGAGATCTTGGAGTAGAGTAGTTGGAGGATCATGGGCTTTGAGATCTTGTCTGTTCTGAGATCCACTCCAAAACCATCAAGTGAACAAAAGAAAACTGCCTTGTCTCTTCTTGTCTTTAATTTCCACCCTTAAAGAGCAAAGGAAAAAACATTTAAAAAAATTAAAAATATAGTCAACTTCAGACTAGGAAGGTGATTATCAATGAAAAAATCCTATTGTGTAATAGTAAAGAACATAGACAGATACAAGCATTATAAAAATGGAAAACAGCTTATTTGTGTCCTAAACTCTTAACATTTGTTACAACCTCTTTCTAAAGATTGTATGTTCTGAAAGACCAGTCTTCCTGATTCCACTTTTGCCTACTTCAATTCTGTCTTCAGTAACCAGTCATTGCTTACAAATGCAGGTTGAATTATGTCAGGCATGGCTTAAACCTCCCTTGTTGTATTGAATGTAGGGTACAATAGAAACACATCAGTGTGGTCCCCAGGCTCCCAGGCTCAAGCTTCGGCCCCTCCCACACTCTCATTGCCTATTCCCTCCCCTTACTCTGAGCTCTAACACCAGTGCAGTGTGGAACTTCACGCCCAAGTCTTCTCGGGATTCAATTCCATTACTGTAGTCTGCCCCAGATCAAACCCTCGCTCTTCAGAGGGGCCTCCATTGCACGTCCAAACTAAAAGGGACACAACTGCTCACCTCTTACCCGTCATCTCCCGCCACACATCAGGTTTCACTCTTTTTTGCTTATTTCCTGTCTCCAGCACTCAGTGCTGGCATCTTGCTTGAATGATCAATCTCTTCCCAGGGCTGTGAGTATAATTCAAATGTTTTTCAGTGAATATAATACTGGGTGGATAAACTTTTTGCATTATGTAGGAAATTTTGAGTCTCCTTTCCCAAAGGATACCTTTTTAGAGTTATTGAAATATCAGGAAGTTCTTAGAGCCAGAGATATTTGAAGCATAAGCATTATTTTGGACAGTTATTTAGAGTTAAAAAGATAAGAAAGCATTTATTAAAAATTCACGTGGGCTAGATGTGGTAGCACGTGTAATCCCAACTACATGGGCAGCTGAGGCAAGAGGATTGCAAATTCAGAGTCATCCTGGAAAGATTATTCAAAAATTGTCTCAAAATTTAAAGGGGTTCAGGGGTTGGATTATAGCTCAGTGGTAGAGTGCTTGGGTAGCATGTGTGAGACCCTAGATTCAATCCCCAGTATCACCAAAAAAAAAAAAAAAGAAAGAAAGAAAGAAAAGAAAAGAAAAAAATAGAGAGTCACTTGTTCCTTTGATTAATTTCATAACTTTTCAGTATTGGTAAGAAAGATGTTTGTTAGTTTAGACTTTTAATTATGTAAATAATGAACAAATATTTGAAAATTTTTCTTCTGTTATTTAATTTTGGTTCCTCTGATCATTTCTCTGAAATGCAGAGAAGTAAATGATGTGGAGTATTTTGGCTTGAGACTGGAGTTCTTCTCTAAGTAGACCTCTTCACTTGAAAGCCCTCCAAGTTCTGTGTTGTTTTGAGAACAGTTGGTACATACCTAATCTATTTGCGTATTGAGACAGAATTTTATCATTATTTTTAAATCTAGTTTCCTTGGAGCTTAAAGTAAAGGTTTTATATTCCAAAGAAGAACATTACATTTATTTGAAAGAAAAAACAAACTTGCACTAATTGCCATTGCTCAAGTAAAATCTGTCCTAAAACTTCAGGCAAAGTGAAGTAATGAATTATGTTAAAGGTCCTTAAACATTCTAACACTTTCTTAATAGTTTGTTGACAGTGTAAGAAAATCAAATGTCTATCAGAAACTGATTCACTCTCTCTTGTTGGGTTCTTCATACATCTGATGATATTTGTGGAGACATTAGGGTTTCTGTGTGAAGAATTTAAATTATAGGAATTTGAAGATACTATATTGAAAAGCAGCTATGCTTATATTGACTTGTAGACTTGCATTAATGTAGCTTTCATAGAGAAGAGCTTAAGTGTGCTAGTAGATGAAAATTAGCAACACAGCCTTTTAACAATGCTTAATGAATTTTATGCCACTTGCTAGCAGAATATATGTTTATCAGAGAATGTAAAACACTGAAAATGTAGGTTTACTTGACCCCCCCTAACAGGAATGGATAAGAATTAAAAGAGTTTAGTTGTAATATTTAGTGGTATCAGAAATTTGAATCATTTCCCATGCTGTCTGGCAAAAAGAATATCTGTGTGAAGCCATATTAGTGTATAGTGTCCCTGCCTCGGAGTAGTCATAGCTGCCTATCAATTCTTATCGTCCAAGCACGATTGCCGTACAGTAGCATCAGGAACACAGAGACACACTGACAGATGAGGAGGAGCACAGATAAAAGGAAAAGGACAAGCTGTGCAGCCTCTGTCTTCATCTCAGCTGGGGTCCCCACCATAGTAACTCACCTGGTGTCAGACGAATGGCACATGGTTTGTTTTACAGATAGGGCCTCAGCAAAGATTCACACAAGCTTGCACATTTATCTGTCACACAGATGTTTTGTCTTCTGTTTTCTAGCCAGCAAGGCAACAGCTCAACTTTGCTGGAGGATCACCTCCAGATGTCCAACCAAAGAGAGAGCCTGCTTCCCCACTGAGAGTAAGCAGACATCTCCCCGCTGCATCTGGGGCCACTCAGCAGCAGTACAAATTAGCAAAGGGTTGGCCAACCATCTTTGTAATGGCCGTATTTGTAGTTCAAAAACACATAGCAAACAGCGTAATCTGAATATTTACAAATAGCACTAACTTTTCCTTTTAAAAATCTGAAGTCAAACTTGGCAGACAGAATTTCTCTGTAACTTTGTAGATTTTCCTTGTTGATATTAATTGCTAATTTTTCCATTCTAACATATTTGAGTGTTTGAACAAAAAGCAGCTATAGTCACATACCTAAAATAAGAAATGTGGGCTTACTCGCCCTGTGCATTTGTATTTTGCAAAATTAGCCATCCCAATAGGACATTCTTTTTATTTATCTCTTTAATATTTCGTGAATCTTCAAAAGAGCCCCTTTTATTGCAGAGATGATGACAAAAGGGATAGTTATTGGCTCTGTAGAGATTGACTTTGCTTCATAATCTAGCAGGAAAAGTACAAAAGCTTCAAACCCAACCCCGCGCAACTCAGCAAGACTGTCTCAATAAAGGGGATGTGGAGGGGTTGGAGATGTAGCTCAGTACAAAGGCCTTGGGTTCAATCCCTAGTACCAAAACAAACAAACAAACAAAACATGCAAAAGCTTTATTACTCAGCATTAAGTTTTAAAATACGGAGTTCTAGCTGGATGCCTTATCTAGCATTAGGGACTATAAAAAGGCTAAAAAATATCAAACTCATGCCTTCATGAAATTTATAGTGAGGGAGTTAACCATAACTATATAATGCTAGAGAGTAATAAGAATAATAAACAAAATATATGACTGAGATATTTATAGAGGTAAGATCTGATAAGAAGGAGCCAATTAGGCATGTACAGAGAACACAGGCATGGTGGTAAGACATCCTCAGGAAGCTGAGGCAGGAGAATTGCAAGTCCAAGGCCAGCCTGGCCAACTTAGTGAGACCCTGTCTTAAAAAATAAAAAGGGCTGGGAGTGTAGCTCATTATGAAGACTCTGAGTTCCATTGCTAGCTCTGGGAAAAAGTAGCAGCATTATATACTACTACTAGTAGTAGTAGTAATAGTAAAGAGAGCTCAGCATGTACTAAGGCCCTGCAGGTGAATCAGGAACCTGGCCTGTTCATATTCACAGAACAGGCAGATGCCAGTGTAGTTGGTATATATAAATGAGAAATAGGTGGGGCTGGTCATACAATGCCTGTGTATCTTGTTAAGATTTGGATTTTATTATAAGCATAAGATTAGGATTTTTATTGTAACATAGTGGGAAGCCATTGGAGGATCATACGTAAAGAACTGATGTTGCCTCATTGTATTTTGAAAAAAAGTGTGAGTGCTACAATAAGAGAACAAGCTGTTGAGCTGGTGAAGTTGAGATAGGCAAGAATTGAACCCAAACAGTTGGACATTTTGCTGATTCAAGGAGAAAATAAGAAAATGATGGTAGTTGGGACTACAGTGGTGGCAGTGAAAATAGACAAATGTGTCCATATACAGGCTATTCTTTCAAAGGTGATTGCAAAGGGTCCTGCTAATAGGTGGAAGAGAAAAATGAGAAATAGACAAGGAGAGAACCTCACACAGTGATGATGAATCTTTTAGAGTTATCAATGATACAAACAGCCCGCTACAGCACACATGCAATAAACTCACCACCCTTGTCCTTGTGCAGTGGGTGATGCTGTTTAATGAGAAAGGTTAAGTGATGAATACATCTGGGTGTAATGGGAATAAAGATTATCTTTGAGCTTCTTAAATTTATAACACATTTTTTTTATTTTCATGTGAACATTTAGTAAGCACCTAAATAGGCAAGTGTAGAGCTCAAAGAAGAGAAATTAAGACTGTTTATATTAATTCAGTTACAATGTAGCAATTTCAGTGGAGAATGCAAAGTGGAAGGATATAAAAAGTCTAGTTTCTGCTCTTTTATAAAAATCTTTGTATTTTACAGACTCAAATATGATTTGACTTCTCTTGGGCATAAGATTTCTTCTTTATAAAATAAGGGTTTTAAGAATGTCATTAGACATTTTCAACTCCAACATTTTATATCTATATGATTTCCACTCATAAATTGCTTTTTTATGTCAAGAAATGTTTCCGTTACAAATCATTAAGGAATTCTGCTCTTGGCACAAGATTATTCTGCCATTTGACTTTATTACCAAGTGATCACAGCATTATTCATTCTGGCTTTTTCCTTCTCCGATTTCCTTTAGTACATCAGAAGTGTAGATAAAGCCAAAACAACTAACTGGAACACACTGAATTGTTTCTGTATTATACACGGAAAATTGTCAATGTTGTGTGTGTCACAATGGAATGCACATGTCTCTGTTGGTGAGGAGGGGAACCCTGGCCAAATTTGACTCATGGACTAAATGAGGTGATTTCTGTATGCTTCATTGACCTCAGAAATACATTAACAGGTCAGATTTCAGAAAGTTTCTACTAAAATGTACATATATATTCTGGATAAATATACACTCAGGATTTTGTCTCTATTAGTGGTTTTCTTGACTTGGTTGCCATTGATGGTAAATTATATTATAGTAAATATATATCCAGTTTGTCTGATCTTTGGCTACACCAGAGGAGACAGTTTCTTACTTCCCAGATACTATGATTCTTGTTTCCTTTGTTTTACCTCCATGGATACCTATTCATATTTTATGTAAATGGCCACTGGATTTTTCATCTGTGCAGTCATTCTTGACTTCGATAAGAGCTTTTGGTCAAATGATGTTGATTAAAATCTAGTTGACATAGTTCCTACAGCTAATGATAAAAGAGAATGACAATATGAAAAGACATAACTCAGGGAGTTTTAACATGAAGAAGGAGTGTATGTAATTGAGGAGAGAGAGGTCAAAGGAAGTTGTTTCTTTAAGAAAGTGAATGTTACTGGCAACATTGCTATGAAGATACCCCCAGAAGTCGGGAAACACATGATGAGAGACAGAGTGAATGATTGGAGACCTGGATAGTACCCAGCGCACAGGTGGAAAGTTTGAATGAGAAAGGAGTACAGTTTTTTTTCCTTCTTTGTAACAGCAGGAAAGTTGGATTCACACAGCTTAGTAAGTGTGGCAATGGCAGGATGCTGAGTTTCTCTTCTGATGCTTTTATTTTTCTCAGTGAAATAAAAAGCCAAGGTATTGTCAGGGAATGAGGATGTCAGAGTTTGAGAAGAGAGAGGTCAGTGTGAAACATGATTGAATGAGTGAGAGTAAATTAACTAAAGAAGCAGAGGAAGATTGCCAGGCAACCTGGAGGGCCATTACAGGGTAAAAGAGAAGTAGGTCAGCATGTGTCCTAGTTACTTTTCTCATTGCTGAGACAAAATACCTGGCACCCAGAGTTAAGAAAGAAAAGTTTATTTAGCTCACAGTTTGTGGAGATTTCAGTCCGTAATCAGCTGACTCCATGGTGAGTGGCATCGCAGAGGAGAAACAGTTCATGATGGGCAGAAGATAGCAAAGCAACAAGGAATGACCACAGATCTTTCTATCCCTTATATTTTATCCAGGCTACTTAGGGTAGATATCACCCACACCCTTAACCATGGAACCCTTGAGCCTAGCATTGTACCATGAATTAATCCCAGCATCACACACTCTAGATCCAGCCACCTCCAAAAAGCCCCACTATGACCACATGAGATTTTGGGGGGACATCTAGACACAAACCGTAACATTCCATCCCTGGCCCCCCCAAAGACTCATACATATCCCTTTATGAAAAAGGCATTTAGTCCATCTCCAAGAGTTGCCAAAGTCCTGACAGTCTCAGCATTGCTAAAAAGTCCAAGTCCAAAGTCTCCTCTGAGATTTAAGGCAAACTTAGCTGCAAGCTCCTGTACAAATGAAAAGAAAGTTAAACGCTTCCAACATTCAATGGTATGAGATAGACATTTCCATTCCAAAAGTTAAAAATGGGGTTAGTAAGAAATGGGAGCAAAGCAAGACCAAAATCCAGCAGGGCAAACCTTAAATCCCACAATTCCACTTCACGTATCCCCGGCAATCTGTGGCAAGTTATGAACTCCAAAGGACTTGGATGGTTGTACCCCTAAGGCACTTCTGGTAGTTGTGCCCCATGACTTCTTTCTTTGATTGGTTTTGCTTGCTCCTTGCAGCTTTCCTTGGAAGATCCACTCTTCTGGATTCTCCAACCTTCTGGGGTCTCCACTGCACCTTTGGCTTCACACTCACAGCTTCACACACTGCCCTTTCAGGGACACACTGGCTGTCCTCTGAAAATCTGAGTGGAAGCCTGCTTCACACACTGCCCTTTCAGGGACACACTGGCTGTCCTCTGAAAATCTGAGTGGAAGCCTTCCTGACACCACAACTCTTGTATTGAGCATGCACCTAAAACCAGCACCATGTGGATGTCACCAAGGTCTGCTGCCAGCTGAAGTAATAGCCAGGCTTCCTTCTTTCTTGACTATAGAGATTCAGTGCCTATGAACCACATCCTAAGAAACAATTTCCCTAGGCCACCATCATTCTGGAATATGGTACTGTGGTGCTCTCTTCTGAAAGCAAAGTCTTTCACTTTTGCAGTTTTAAGGTTTCAAGGGATGGAGTCCTTCTGCTCCTTGTGATGCCATCAGGCCATCTTTTCTATTCTCCTCTTCCTTCTTAGCAGTCAAGATCTCCTCTGCTCTGTCTTTGCAGTCCACAGCCTTACTGGAGCTTCCTTTTTGGCCAAATTCAAAACACTTTAAATCATTCTGCTGGGCCCTTTGCTTCTGCTTCTCAAAATAAATCTGGCTAAAAGCCCCCAGTCATGCTACCACATCAACATTAGACTGTCTTGAAATTTCATCTGCCAGTTTAATTAGTTTGCTGTTCTTTCTCTTGGTCTCAGGCAGAGTCTTCAGACATGAGCAAAATGCAGACAAACATTCTGCCAAGGAATAACACACATCATCTGGAGTCCAACAACCAATGTTGTCCTTCCCAGGAAAAACTTCCTGGTCTTTACTGACAGAATTTCTGTCAACATTCTGGTCTTCTGAGCTCTGACCAGAATCTCACATCACGTACATCCTCAGGTGTTCCAGCTCTGCTTTTTCAGCTGACATCTCAGAACCTTTCCTAACTTCCCCTTCTCACAAGCCAGCTCCAAAGGCTCCTAAACCACATGGTCAGGTACAGTCACAGCAGTGACCCCACTTCTTCGGTACCATGTTCTGTCTTAGTTACTTTTCTAGACATTTTTACACAAGCCATAACAGCATGATTGTAATCCTAGCGTGTCCTAGCTCATTCTGCAGCTTGGGTTTGGTTGAGATTGTATGTCCTTCTTGTCCAGTTAACTCCATATCAAAGAGGGTGAGACAGTTGAGGACAATGTGAGTGGAGCCTCTTCATCTAGCAAGGCGCAATGAGAAATCAGGATATGGCTTAGAGGATGCCGTATTGTTGAGGAACAGCTGGCGCCCAAGAATCCTGAGAATGAACCAGAACAAAAGAATAGTTTTTTATTTAGAGAGAGATTTAGGGGGAATGTGCAGCTACTAATAAACTCAAGCCTGCTGTAAAATCATGCTGTCATGCTGTTGGGAGCTGAAGTAGAGTAGAAGACAAGACCATTCATGGTTAGGAGGTCCAGGACTGCGAGGCCATGTTGGAACTGGGACGAGGAAGAAGAGTAATGCCAAGAAAAAACTTTTTTAACTTTGTGGTACTGTATAGTTTCCCCTTGGCTACTGAATACTTCCTGTAATGTCAAACATCCAGAATCTGGCTGAGGTTTCGCCTCTCTCCAGTAAGTAGGGACTGCTGATGTGGCATTTCATGAGCACTGGCCACATCTGGCCACATGAGTTGTAGTTGTTGGGGAGCTCTTAGGCCTCCTTCACCTTTTCTCACATAAATCTCTTCTCCCCCACACATCCTCTAACATAGTCTTATGTATAGCTAAAGTAAGTGGTGGAGGGAAGGGTTGTGGGCCTAACAGGTGGCCTTTCTCTCTGTGAAGAATGAATGGGTGTTTGTCCCCCAGCTTCTAGTGTTCAGCAAAAGCTAGGACTTTTTTTTTTAATCTTGCTTATTTTCTAGTCTTGCATGTTCTTTCTGCCAAAGCCAGTTACATGGATCTGTATAACTGTGTAGGCAAAATTCAGGACCATGACACTGTTTTCTCCAGCTTCTCAGTGATGTGCAAATACTGCTGTATATTTAAGGCAGAAATTAAAGATTAGTGTTAAAAATTGGGACAAAAGTACGAAATAGTTTCCTAAAAGGTACCTAACATCTGAAGCTTGAGAGGAATCGCCTCCTTGTGCTGACTGCCCAGGAGCCGTAGGAATTAGGTTGTCAGCACAGAGGAAGTTAACATTGAAATTTGTTTTCTTCATTTTGATACAAGTTTTAATTAATTTATGTCCTCTTAGCAGGATTCTGTTTGACTTCAGCTTGGAGATATTTAGGGCTCATACATGATTTATCCTAAATCATAATTTATTTCCATAGATTCTTACTCTCCACCCAAATAATAATACAAACTGTGTCACTGTCTCCAACATCTTCTGCTTGGTATTTTCTTTCAGTCCTCAAACATCACTTGCCTTTAAATTGCACAGATACTCTGGACTCCTTGTCCACCCCAAGATCCCCACACGCTTTGCCTTCTGCTAAAGATGCCCTCACCCTGCTTAGCCTGCCTCTCCTGCCTCAGACACATCCAGCAAACTCCTTTTTATCCTTCATCCTCATGCCTTGACCTAAACACTTCCTCAGCAGAACTTCCTCAACCATCCCCTTCTCCACTACTGTATTCTTTAACTCCCTGGGTTTCTCCCTTTAAAGTGCTTGTCCTTAGGAAAATTCAGATAAGTAGCAAGGTGTGGTGGCACTCACCTGTAATCCTAGTACTTGGGAGGCTGAGACAGGAGGGTCATCATGTGTTCCAGCCAGTCTGGGCTACATAGTGAGTTCAAGGCCAGCCTGAACTACATAGCGAGGCAAAACAAAACAAAAAGATAAAGATAAGTTTATGTGTCTGTTTGATGCCTAACACACTGAACTTTAAGCTCTATGGAAGCAGTTCAATGGATATTTTCCAAATGCCTAGCATGGTGTCTTGAACATATTTGACACTCACTAGGTAACTGTTGAACAAATGAATGAAAACAACCAAACTACCCACAGGGAAATTAAAGGGTTCTTGTAGCTGCTCAGGACCAGTTGAGGTTTTGTGTGGACCAGAGCAAGTCCATGAGCCTAAGCAGGCTGCCCTTCAAAGTTTGAGTACTTGTGTATTCAA
The DNA here is from genome assembly GCA_004363535.1 of Dasyprocta punctata. NCBI lineage: Eukaryota > Metazoa > Chordata > Mammalia > Rodentia > Dasyproctidae > Dasyprocta > Dasyprocta punctata. The sequence continues at coordinate 84,169 of RJWM01000210.1, read as the reverse complement.
ACTTTAAAACATACATTTAGTTTGGAAAACCTACCTATGTGGATGGAAGGTCAAACTTAAAAGTTACATAGAAAAAATCTGTCTTCATGATTTTAGTAATGATATTCTAAGTGCGATTCTAGTTATAGTAATTGGCTTGTTGCTTATGTAGGCATTGATTTAGCAGAAAACTCAAACCACCCTTGAAAGTACAGTTCATCTATAGACAGTCAGTCAGTAGGACAATTTTGGGATTTAAAAAAAGGCTTATGTGAAACGAAATCAATTTGAGCCTTTTTCTCATTTATTCAGATTTTATGATAAGACATTTTGCTATTGTTTAAGTCAGATGTGTTAAACAACTGTTTAAACTCATTAAGGAGTTAATCTATATAATTCTGAAAACAATATAATTTAGTTTATAAAATGAAGTGTCTAATAATCTTCAGATTGAAAGACAGTTGTTTCTTTCCTCTTATTTAATTTCATTAGGATCTGTTCATAAAACATTCTAGTGTTGTCAAAATTTTTCACAGTCATGTACCTTCTTGAAGTTCAGAATTTCAAAATGAGTGTTTTGGTGTTTTACAAGAATAATCATGAAGGTATTTTATCATTTGACTGTAATTTGACCATGTGAGTAATGGAAAATAAGTAGACATGAAAGACTATTAGCACTTATGTTTTGACTTTTAGAGCAGTTAATACTTGCTGAAAAATGAGATGGAGGAAGTTTCACTTTATCCATTTTCCTTTTTTGATAAAATATTCCAAGTTAGTTTGTATTAAATTGACTCAGCAAAAAAAGCTGTCTTTCTGAAGCTTTTATGGTTTCCATGGACTTAGTTACTCTTTTTCTCTGCCTTTCCCACAATTTTCTAAGTGCTTTAGATAATAATCCATTTGCAAAACAAAAACTTAAAGACCTCATTCTCTGCCTGCCGCAGCAGCACAAAACGGAATCCATGGGGCTACTTTCAGGTTACTTCAAAGCTTGATAAATACAAGTTTTATTCTGAAATTGATGGGCAGTGGTTAAAAATCAGCGTGTACTGAAGTAAGAGTTACTAGAAATCAAAGTATAATTTGCTTTTCTGTTGCCATCAAGAACTCTTGACTTTTGAACTCCTAAACACTCTCTTTTAGCTACTTTCGAAATCTATTGAACAACTGAAGCAACCGGGCAGGCACCTTGAGGAAGCAGAGGAAGAGCTTCAGGGGGACCAGGCGATGCAGGAAGACAGAGCGCCCTCTAGTGACAACAGCACTAGGAGCGACAGCAGTGCTTGTGTGGATGACACTCTGGGACAAGTTGGGGCTGTGAAGGTCAAGGAAGAACCAGTGGACAGTGATGAAGATGCTCAGATCCAGGAAATGGAATCTGGGGAGCAGGCTGCTTTTATGCAACAGGTAATAGGCAAAGATTTAGCTCCAGGATTTGTAATTAAAGTCATTATCTGAACATAAAATGCACTGCAGGTTTTGGTAAATTTTCTGTTGGTATGTATGTCTGGATGGTTGATTTTAGTGTCTAAGGATTCTAACAGAAACAGGTAAATATGTATGTCTATGGAGATCTGTCTACAGTGATCTCTAAATAGATATAGAAGTTTCATTGAAACTCCACTGGTTTGAAAAACAAAAAAAAGAAAACTTGTTACACTAAAATTATGCTATATGATGTCCAAGTAATTAATAGGCTTTAAATCCATCCCAAGATCTGTTACACCAATGACTTCTAAGGAAAACAAACTCACTATTATTTTTAGTTTATCTGTTGAGATCGGTGACTGCCAGATATAGTCTCCCAGTCTGATCAATGAAGCATTCTATTAATTTTTGACTTTTTGAACATGTAGAAGTCAATTTTCACATCACTGTACATAATGTATCATACTACAGTCTTGTACACTGTTAAAGGTAGTCTGCCCTTTCTTTCCTCTCTCTTTTTTGTTAAGTAGAGATGTTCTGGTCGCAATGCCAGTAGTCATAGGTTATTGTGTACATTGCAACTGAAAATATTAGGAATACAGGTGGTTTAAATATAGAGATGCAAATTGGAGTACTGTTTTTAATATTACGTTATGTTTCACATGACACTGTGCATTTTACTTTTATCTTGTGTAATTTGATGACATTGTCTATTGAAAAAAGTCAAATGAAGCAGATGCACATGTTGGTGAGAAGTAATTTGCAGAAATGTGGTCCAATCAGATACTATATAGTATCTACAATTGTAGCAAACACAGTAGCAGTATGATTATCACTTGATATCACATCAAAATCAGTTTTAAAAGATGTATCATATTTTATAACTATTATCACTAGAATCTCTTTCATGTAACTCCATAATGACCTGGCATATGCCATATCATTTTAGCAAAACAATTTAAGAAATTTGGGTTTAAGAAAAGATTTTACTTGCACAAAATGCACCTTCAGAAGGATTGTGTCCTTTGATGCTATCAAATGCAAACATCTTTGAAAGCAACAGAAGACAATGTTTATTTAAGTAAGTTCTTTGTCAGGTTCCTGCTGTTCTTCTACAGAAAAGTGATTCTGTGAGGCTGGACAGGAAATGCCTTGTGGAAACAGGAAGTCCATGTGATTCATGTACTGAGGAATGTAGGAAAAAAAAATCTGAGGATAGTGTTTTACTCTTTCTGTTTTTAAAGGGCACTCTATGAATTGATTTATTGTCTAAGAAAATAACACCACAAGTAGGGAAATTGTTACGGAAGCTTTTCACTGGAACATTTCCTTCATATTCCCTTTTGATATGTTTACCTTGTTTTATAGGTTTACTTTTGTTAAGCTAGTTAAAGGTTCGTTGTATTAAGACCTCTTTAATATGGATAATCCAAATTGACCTAGAATCTTTGTGAGGTTTTTTCTATTAAAATATTTATATTTCTAAATTCGAGGTACTTTAAGGTGTAGTATCCTATTTCAAAGGAGATATAGCAGTTTTGCCAAATGTAGACATTGTTCGAACAAACTGTATGTTATTGGCACATATTGTTTACATTTTGCTGGACATTTAAAAATATTTCTTTAAAAATGTTACTGCTAAAGATACATTATCCTTTTTTAAAAAGCCTCCATTCAAATTAAATTAACATAACTAGAAGTTAGAAAGTTTAAAACTTTTCCATATAATGAACGTCCTTCTGATAATTTGACAAATAGCTATAATAGGCAACACTCCCTATCACCAACATATTTTGGTTAGTATATTTCTTCATATTAAAATGACTTTTGTCAGTTGTTTTGCATTATAAAAATATGGCATGCCTAAGATAAAATTGTATATTTTCTCCATCTCATAAATATTCATTTTCTTCCAAGTCTTTTTTTCAATCTCATAAAAAAAGGGATAGTGCATCTTTTAAAATACATTTTATTTGGGGAGGAACATGTGGCTGAGCAGACTTTTGTATAATATTACTTCAAAGATATGTAATCACAAACAAAAAAACCTATTTTTTATAATGTCATTGAGAGAGAGCTTCATCAGTACAGTTGGTGGACATTAATTGTTTGAATATGATAGTCTTTGAATTTAATCACGAAACTACCTGGAACCAGTGAAAAGGAAAGCTGGACTTAAATAATCTCACAACTAATTGATAAATGTCTCTTTTAAAATCTACTGTATTTATTATAATTTACACCCTTGAAGGTGATCTCTTGTTTTGTGTTGTAAATATATTGTTTGTATGTTTCCCTTCTTGCCTTCTGTTATAAGTCTCTTCCTTTCTCAAATAAAGTTTTTTTTAAAAGATCCCCTTTCATACATTTGGCTTTGTGTAAACTTGATATATTTAACTGAATTTGAAACTTGTATACTAGGTCTCATATGCCAAAATATATTGCCATTTTTTTGTTGAAACAAGAAAATAAAGATATTTTGAGCAGTTCTAATACCATTAAAAATAACACATTCAACAATAGTGAATTAAACTCTTTCCATCAGCCAATACCAAATAGCAAACATGTAAAATTTGTTGCATTGTCCTTTTTCCAGTGTGAACTTTTTCATATCATCCTTGGTATTTAAATTAAAATGTCAGCTTCCAAATATAAAATTTTAGATAAATAGATATGAGTTCCTAACTCTGTTCAACTAAAAAAACAAAAACAAAAACAAAAGCAAAAACAAAAAAAAACCTGCTTTTAAAAGTTTAACATAATCCCTTGAATATAACAAGCACTCCACAAATATTAAAATGAGTAAGTCCAGTGTCATAATAATTGTTTATTACAGTGAGATCCTCAGTTGCAGGTATAAAGTAACAGTGAATAAATTTAAAGTGCAAATGGTAGATAAACGATCTCCCCTTCTTGTGGTAACAGTTACTATAATACTAGTGTGGAGTACAAAGAGCCAACTCTGGTAAAAGGAACTGTATTGTGCACAGCCATGGGACTTAGTACCTACCTCTCTCCTCTTCTTCTCTACTGCCAACAAAACCAACCCACTGATTCTCCATAATGTGCGTCTGTGTATTTGGGTCAATAGGTTAAAGGTGATTCTGTATGTTTTTTGGTTCACTTAATATAACTATCAGTAGTGTCAACTAATTAATGTTATGCTAAGTCATGACAGTATCCCATTAGTATTAAGAAATAGAGATATAATTATTATACAATAAGTTACCTTTCCATATTGCCATACATTTGATAATTTTGTTAGAATTCTGCAAATATCATTAATGCTAACCATGATTTCCTGAAATTTGCCTTTGGCCTATAAATAAACAGATTAACTCAGTACTAGAAATCCTAACGTAAGAGTTGGAAGAATCAGATAATGGTTACTGAGGTGATATGTAAAGTGACTGTCATAATAAAGAGCATTGATCTAAGATTAGAAACCTTTCTCCAGAAAAGTAATCTTCACCAAGGCTTGATGTAATCATCAAATTTCCTCTTCTGCAGGAAAAAGACATATTCTCCCTGAAGTGTGGGCTGCTATTTTCATAAATCTTAGAAAAATAGTCTTTATGAATTTTTATATTTTTTATATATTTAGATATAGTTATATTGTTTTCCAAAGGATGTTAAAAAGTAATGCAGACAGCATATATTTTTGAAATCTAGTACTTAATAGTATATGAATGATATAGTTATTTTAATTTGGGATTTTTGTGACTCATAAATGTAGTAGGTATAGATGGTGGATATAAAATAGACGGTTTGTGGGAATAAATAATTGAGTTCTATACTTGTAACCAGTAATAGGCAGAAACTTGGAGATAAAAGAGAAGGAGTTTGAGACTCATTCTATTTATTTTTGATAATTTCTCCATCCAGTTTTGAGTGGGGAATACAGGAGGGTCACCATACGGAAATACAGAGGTTACTGAGGATGTGATTTTTAGTCAAGACAGAAAGAGATTTCTATTCCTATTGTTACATGACTTCTTAGCAGATAAACTGTTTAACCGATGCAGTGTTTCTGGATCGTCTTGATTCACCAAAACACTTAACTCTTCCCTACCTGAAGTGTACCAGGTATCACTGCAAGCACTTCATATCTATTAACCTACTCAGTCCACACTCATGAATCAACTTGCTTAGTCCTCACAGCACTTTCAGAGGTAGGTATTAACTATTATGCCATCACAGAGCTGAGAACAGTTGGACACAGAGAAGTAAAAGTCAAGGTTGCCCAGTTAGTGGCAGGCAAGCTGTAATTTGAACCCAGGCACTCTGACACCAGACACCTTGTCTCAGCTTTTGCTGAAATACGCACTATGTTGTGCATCACTTTTTTTACATGTCCGGTATGCTTGCTTCTGTCCCTTCTATTCAGTTGATAATACTTCTGTATCGTGCTTTCCTTCACTTATTCCCCCTCTTATTAGCATTTACAGAATTGTTTTGAATCAATTGTCTCCTTTAATCACTGCTATAAATTACAGGACTATGATTCCTTATTTCTAACTCATACAAGTGGGTTCTATTTCTTGCATGAGATGTCCAGTCATTTTTGATCATATAAACCCATGGGTTTTTTCTTTCTGACCAGAACCAGTGCTGAGCTGAAGCGAATCAGTGGCTGCACTTCTGGTTGACTCTGGGAGTTCTGGTGGAGGAATGGATAGGTGTAGGGGAGGAGAAAGGACTTTAGCTTACTGCTTTCACCACTTCTCACCTTCCTCTCACAGCCAAAAGCAAAGAACTCAATTTCTAAGCAGGAAACTTTTTAAAAATGTAAACTTACCAGGTATGCCCTTGGTAATCATTTCAACCAAAGAAGTCTGTGTAAAATGTTGTGAAAGAGAAAAATGGAGTCATTTGTCCAGTTCTAGATGTTCTACGTGGTTTTTAAATCAGAAGGTGCATAAAAACCCTCAAGCTTCTGTTAAATTCTGCCCACATCCCCATCGGTTCTGACCTTGTTGTCGTGAAAAGGAGCTCAGGAGTCTACATTTTTCAAACCCTTTGAGGAAGTCTGATTCAAAAAGTTTGGGAGATGGCCAAGAACCTGAACTACTTCCTGAAATACAGTCTGATTTTTAATAGTTTTTACTTAAGATCCTTGGATTTTCTGATTTATCGGTTTTAGAATATGTTGTTTCATACTTCTTGTATATTGTTCTCTCCGTCTTTTGCATTTTGACTCTAGTGTAGTTTATTCTCATATTTACTACTGTTCAGTTGATAGTATTTATTCTTTCTGCCAGTTTCTCTCCTAATTTAAATCATTTCTTAGCTTATCTCTATGACTTTAACTGGCCAAGACTTGGCAAATTATTTTTGTCACAGCTTCTGTACTGTTGTGCTTCTTTTTGTAGCAATAAAATTCATGTAGCATAAAATTAACCATCTTAACCATTTTAAATTGTACAGCACATTTATTTACCATGCTGTGTAGTTATCAGAACTGGCAAGTCCAGATGTTTTCATCCTTTCTGTCTGTAAAGCAGTCACTCCCCATATTCTGTACACAACCCTTGGTGACTACTAACCTACTTTATGTCTGTATGGAATTGACTTGCCTATTGTTGACATTTCATATACCCCAAATCATACATTACATGGCCTTTGATCTCTGACTTCTTATCTTTTGTAAAGGTTTGTCTATGTGGCTGAATATATAACTAAATCATTACTTCCCATGGCTGAATAATATTCCATTGTATGAATATGCTACATCTTATTTCTCAGTTCATCTGTAGATGGACACTTGACATAGTCTTATTTTTGTCTATTGTGGATAATACTGCCATGAACATAAAGTGATATAGGGGAACGATCTCAGTGGGAGACCTCCAAATGATATAGGAGAACGATCTCAGTGTAAGACCTCCAAATGATATAGGAAAAGGATCTCAGACCTCCAAATGATATAGGGAAATGAAACTCCCAACCTACTATATGTTCAGTGCAAGTTCATGTTCTCTAAAATTGAAGAATGAATTTTAGGAACAACGGCGGGTAAGAACAGAATATATTTATTGAGAGAAAGAAAGCTTCTGTCTGAGGGACAGAAGGGGGCCCGAGTGGGTTGCCAAAGACTGTCTTTTCTAGTGACTTTTATAGAGTAAAACCATGATGGGGAAAACTGGGAACTCGCAAGGCAGATGGGCTTGAGGTGGGACAGAACTGTAGTCAACCAATAAGATTAATTGTTTAGGTAAGATTGACCAAATCAAGGACAAATGGGGAAGTGAGTCACGTAGTAAGTGAGCATTCTTACGAATTAGGGGATTGGGATGGTAATTCTTGGCTTCTCAAGATGATCCATCCCTAATCCCTAATGCTTATACTTAGGGTGTGGTTGCATTTGTTTTGCCTTCTGTCTTGAGATCTGGCCCACAGCAAGAGGTGTGTGTCTCTTCCAAGGTCACATGATATCTGATCCTCTGTACCGGTTTCTTTGAGGGCCTAGCCCTGTCTGACTGCCTGTAATATTTCTAACCAACTCAGTTGCCTGTAACAAAAGGACTTGGAAATTGTAAACTCCTGTATAAGCTTCTGTATCAACTTGTGTTTTTATTTCTCTTGAGTATGTATCTGGGAGTGAAATTGCTGGATCATATGGAAACTTTTTCCAAGAGCCACCAAACTGTTCTTCCCATAGCTGAGCTACTTTACTTGCCCCACTAGCAGTGTATGAGGGCTCCAGCTTCTCCACATACTGCCCGACACATCACCCCCACCTCCTCTTTTTTGATGGTAGCTAAATTAATGGGTGTGAAGTGCTATCATTTCTTGCTGTGGTTTCTGTTTCACTAAAGACTAATAATAATGAGCTTATTGCAGCTCATTTGCTCATTGGACATTTGTATAATTTCCTTAGAGAAATGTCTGTTCAAGTCTTTTGCCCATTTTTCAAATTGGCATGTTCATATCTTTGTGAATGAGTTTTAAGAGTTGATAAATACATTTTGATTACTAAATTCTAATCAGATATATATGTTACAGATATTTTCTCCCATTTTGTGTGGGTTTTTTTTGTGTGTGTGTCTTAATAATGTTTTTTAATGAGCAAATTTTTTAATGCTGCTGAAATCCATGTATGTCTGTTTTTCCATTTGTTCTTTGTGCTTTGGTGCCATATTTAAGAAATCATCACTTGACCCAAGATCAAAAAGATTTACTTCTTCAAGATGATCCATACCTAATCCCTAATGCTTATACTTAGGGTGTGGTCACATTTGTTTTGCCTTCTGTCTTGAGATCTGGCCCGCAGCAAGAGTTGTGTGTCTCTTCCAAGGTCACAAGACATCTGGTCCTCTGTGCTGGTTCCCTTGAGGGCCTAGCCCTGTCTGACTGCCTATAATATTTCTAACTAACTCAGTTGCCTGTAACATTCCCAGGAATTACCATCCCAATCCCCTATAGAAAGTCACTGATCTGTAAGAATGCTTGCTTACTACGTGGCTCGCTTCCCCATTTGTCCTTGATTTGGTCAATTTTACCTAAACAATTAAACTTATTGGTTGACCACAGTTCCATCCCACCTCAAACCCATCTGCCTTTTGAGTCCCCAGTTTTCCCCATCAGGATTTTACTCTATAAAAGTCACTAGAAAAGACGGAGTCTTTGGCAACCCACTCGGGACCCCTTCTGTCTCTCTCTCAGACAGAAGCTTTCTTTCTCTCAATAAATATTTCCGTTCTAAAAAAAAAAAAAAAAGAAAAAGATTTACTTCTGTGTTTCTACCAGTAAACGTAGCACTCACTTTTAAGTCTTTGAGTTTGAGTCATATACACTACTTTAAAAAGAATTTTCTTCCATGTTCTTGAGTTACTGTTAGAGAGATACAATCTTCATGACAGGCGGGCTCCATTTTCTTTCATGCATCATGTCTTATTTTTCTTACTTTTGGTTGATTTTGGTCTTACTTTTCTGTCATTCCTGCTGCTGACTTTTGTTGCCTTCTAGTGTTTGATATGACTTTTTTTTAATTCTCCAAAAATCATTTAAATGCTACAGTCTTGATATTTGTTATATTTGATATCAACTGTGTGGAAATAGCTATTTTTTTTAAGGAATGCCTTTTATCTGTTACTCTTTAAAAACTGAATTGGTTATTTTTCTTCATAGAGGTTGTTTTAAAGTCCCACATTAGATACTCATTTTTACTTACATCTGCTTTGCACTCAGATTTTATGTTAACTAATGTTCATGTCACTACTTTGATCTTTGGGCTTTTATTAATAGAATTTCTGTAAAGAGCTCTAGCATTACACTATTGAAGCTGGTAGCCATATTCAGCTATTGAACACTTAAGATGTGTCTGGTGGAAATTGAGATACGCTCTAAGTAGAAACTACACAGCAGATTTCAGAGGCATTACAAGAAATATCATAATGTTTAATTAAAACTGATGTCTATTGATTACATATTGAATTGAAACTATTTTAAATATATGGGTTGTGTAACATTATTAAAATTAATCTTGTTTTTGTCCTTTAAAATGTGGCTATTAGGAAATTTAAGATTATGTGTCTGCCTTGCATTTATGGCTCACATATTTTTATTTGTATTTTATATTTCTGCTATAGATCTTCATCTCATTTTATAGTTTGGTAACTTATAGATCTCATCACATCATTTTGAAAATATGTAGGCTATAAAACTTGAACCAATGAACATTTGCTCTGGCTAGCATCTTTCTATTTCACTTAGTATGCCAGGCATAAAATGTTAGCGTCAAAGAGATCTAGACATTGTAATGGTTTAAATGCTTCAAAGTCTTTGCACCTTATATTAAAGACAACTCAGTCTATTGGTTTTATTATCAATACTAGTCATAAGGACAATTCTCTCACCATACTTGCTCATTTTCATCTCTAAGTTAGAAAATTCATCTCTTAAATGCCCCCCGCCAACCTGGCTTTTTAAATATTTCTTAGTGAAACCCTGTTTAGAAACAGTTGGGAAAGATTATCCTAAAGTCATCCTTGACTGTCTTCTCTCCCTTGTCTCACAGAAGTAGTTGATCTTCCTGTGTCTAATTTCAAACCATCATATCTCTTCACTTTCTCTTTGGCTCTTCTTTCAATCAAGACCCTACTTAATACTAAATTGAAGTTTTTATAATTGTCCTTGTCTCCTTTCATTAGTGTGATGTTTATACAAATTCAGTTAATTTGCTGTAAAATACAAGAACCATTCTCTCATTGTCTGGCACAAACCACAGTAATTTCTCCCAAATTGATTCATCTATATGCTAGCAAGGCGTTATAATCCTCATAATTCAACCTTACCGCTGACCAGGGACTCACCTCTCCCACTCTAGCTTTTTCTTGTAGTGTGCACCATATATTTCTGTCTGGGATCCAGGACAGCAGGGCTTTCCTCAAGCTTTTTCCTTTCTCTTATACCTTTTCAGATTTCTCCAACCCATCTGAACTATGCTGTCCACTTGGAATCCAGTCTTTACAAATCACCATATCACTGGTCCTAGTCACTACCTCTGTGTCGCTGGTCTTTTTTGCCTTTGAGGCAAAGGCAGTATATTGTTCTCATTTTGCCTAGTGCCATCCACGGAACCCATGAAATGCTCAATTAAACTTGATTTGAAGGATTTTTGTTTTTCATTTCTGTTATTCAGTGTAAAATAGCTAAAAGCCATTTTCCTTTACATTATGCTATATGCCATTTTTTTCTGTGTGAAATTTAAATTATTTTTTACTTAATGAACTGTTTCTTATTCTTTGTCCTCATTATTAATATATTCTTTAGTTCAGCTCCAGTAAAAATAGCTACTTCATTCTTATCTTCAACCACTAATAAATACTGCAAATTTTTATGACTATCCTATTTCATATTTCATAACTTAAATTATCTTTTCATAATATTAGTCATATATGAGTCATTGACTATTCTTTTGTAATATCTGGCATACATTTTTAGATAAAAATGTGGTATCATGGTATTTATGGCCTCTGTCAATTTTTCTATTTCCATGTATTCTGATAATTTCTAAAAGTTGGAATTTGCAAAGAAGACAAAATGATTCATTATATGCTAATGTTTCTCAAAAAGTAAACAACCTCATCTTTATACATATTTAAATAAAGAAAACTATTACTGAACATGGAAATTGATGTGTTGTTTCAACAACATGTGCATCAAACTTTGAAAAGTGCTGTCTTGTCTAATTGCTCTGGCTAATTTTTCCAGAACTATGTTGAATAGAAATGGTAATAATGGATATTATTGTCTTGTTCCTGATCTTAGAGTGAGATCTTTCAGTTTTTGACCATTTAGTATGATGTTAGCTATTGGTTTATCACAGATGACTTTTATCAGATTGAGATAAAGGTCATCTATTCCAATTTTCTATAGGATTTTTTCCATGAATGGGTGTTGGACTTCGACAAACACTTTGTCTTCATCTATTGAGATGATCATATGTTTTTTTCCCTTGGCTTTATGGATATGCTGTATTACATTTATTAATTTGCATATGTTGAACTATCCCTGCATCCCTGAAATGAATCCTACTTGGTCATGGTGTATAATCTTCTTGATGATTTGGTCATTCTGTTTTCAAGTATCTTATTGAGGGTTTTTGCATTTATGCTCTCTTTTTTGGTTGGGTCCGTCTCTGGTTTTGGTATCAGAGTAGTATTTGATTCCTGGAATGACTTTGGGAGTCTTGCTTCCCTTCCAATTTCGTTAAACAGTTTGATGAGTAATAGCATTTGATCTTCTCTAAATTTCTTGTAGAATTCAGCAGTGAATCCCTCAGGACTTGGGCTTTTCTTTGTTGACAAGTTTTTAATTACATTTTCAATTTCATTGACTAACATTGGGTTATTTAGAATTTTCATATCTTCTTGATTCAACTTTGGTAATTGATATTTACCTAGGAATCTGTCCAATTTTTCTGCCTTTTCCATCTTATTAAAGAGTCTCAAAGTCGTTGTTGGTATTCTTTTGGATTTCTGCAGGATCTGTTGTCATTTCAACCTTTTAATTTCTAATTGTATGAATTTGAGTCCTCTATTTACTTTTTTGAAAAAGTTGGCTAAGCGTTTGTCATTTTAATCTTTCAAGTAATCAACACATTGGTTCACTTATTTTTTGTATTGCTTTCTTAGCATTAATTTCTACTTTAATCTTTATAGGGGCTTGACTTACTCTTCTTTTTCTATAAGTTTGAGGTTCAACATTAGTTTGTTTATTTGAGTTTTTTCTGTTTTCCTGATGTGAGAATTTACCGCTATTAATTTTTCTCTTATGACTGCTTTCACTGCATCACATAAATTCTGGCATGTTTTATTGGCATTATCTTTTAATTGTAGATACTGTTTAATTTCTTCAATTTCATCAGTGACCCTTTGCTTGTTCATTATGGTGTTATTAATGCCCATATGTTTATGTACTTTTGTGGCTTCTTTTGCTATTGTTTTCCAATTTCATTGCACTATGGTCAGATAATATGCATGAGATAATTTCACTTTTTTGCATTTACTTAAGCGTGTTCTCTTTGCTAGTACGTGGTCTATTTTGAAGAACTTCCCATGCACTGCTGAGAAGAGGTGTATTCTGATGCCGTGAGGTGGAATACTCTGTAGACATCTACTAAGTCCATTTGTTCATAGATTTGATTGAGTTCTGATATCTCTTTGTTGATTTATTTGTCTAGTTGATCTATCTGTTTGTAACTGTGGGGTATTAGGTTCCCCTATTACAATTGTATTAGTCCTTATTTGATTTTTCATGTCTGTTAATATTTGTTTTATATAGTCATGTGCACCTGTATTTGATGCACATATATTTATGATTGTTATCTCTTCTTCTTGGAATTTTCCCTTAGCAAGTATTAGTGACTTACTTTATCTCTTTTAATCAATCCTGGGTTGAAGTTCACATTGTAGGCAAACAGAATAGCTACCCCTGCTTTTTTTCTGTGTTCCTGTTGCATGGAGTATTGTTTTCTATCCTTTAACTTTCAGTCTGTGAATTTCTTTTTGACTTATATGTGTTTCTTGAATGTAGCATATTGTTGGATCTTGTTTCCTGATCCTACCAGTTTCTTTTAATTGCTGACTTGAGACCATTTACAGTGGTGGTTATAACTGATATGTATTGTCTTGACATTTTCCTGCTGGTGGTTCCCCATCTTTCTCCTGATTAATTGCTTGCCCTGCCTGGTGACTTCTTTCTATTGGTAATCTTGGAACTATGGTGTTTGTTGTCTATTTCAAGGATATCCTTCAGAACACTTTGAAGAAATGGTTTGGTTGTCATGAATTTCTTCAGTTTTTCTTTGTCATGGAAGTATTTTATTTTTCTATTAATTCTGAAATATAATTTTGCAGGATACATCCACCAGGTTGGAATTTGCTTTCTTTCAGAACCTGAAATACTTTGCTCCAAGCTCTCCTTGATTTAAGGGTTTGTATTGAGAAATCTGCTGTGATTCTGATGGGCTTTCCTTCATGGGTGATTTCTTTTCTCTAATAGCTTTTAGTGTTCTATTCTTGTCCTGAATTTCTGGAATCTTGATTATTATATGCCTTGGTATAATTTTGCTCATGACTAATTTGAGTTCTGTTATGCCTCACTTATCTGTTTGGCAAACTCTTGGGACATTTTCTATTACTTCTGTGAACATGATTTTTGCTGACTCTTGCTTTTTCATTGACTCTGATCAATCTTATGTTTTGGGGTTTTTTTTGTTTGTTTTTTTGTTTGTTTGTTTGCATCATCTTGCAGTTGTTGGGTTGTTTTTTCATGGTCCCTTACTATTTTTAAGAGATTTTTCTTTTATGATCATTAGTTATGATCTTCTCTTCTAGGTCTGATATTCTATCTTCACTTTCTTTCATTCCGTTTTGCAAATTTTCAATGGAATTTTTAATTTCCTGGATGTTTGTTTGAATCTGTTTCATAGATCCCATGTCTTTTCTATGTTGGGCATTCATGGTTTTTGTAATTTTTCTATGCTCCTCTAGTTTTAATCTATGTCTACTCTAGATTTGCCAAGCAAGTCCTTCATTATAGTTGTCATCTCTCTCTTTTTTTTTTTACCTGTGAAATTATTTCTGTTCTGATTTCCTGTATAGCCTCAGGTATATGTTTTTTATTTCTGCTGCTGTCATTTGAGAAAATTCAGTAGATAGCTTCTGGTTTACTCTATCTCATTTTCTGCTGGATTTGTCCTGGGTAGGCTGGAAGTCTGGGATTACATTTTGCTTCTTCATCTTGTCATTGTCTATTTTTTAATTCAATTTGTTTTCTGTGTTGTTGTTTGTATTTTTCTTGTATCAAGGCTTTCCCTGGAAGTGTCTGTTCCTCTGAGCTGTCTTCTAGATATAGCTAGCTGTTAGTCTTTGCCCCAAGATCCTACCTTCCCACTTTATTAGGGATGAGGAGTGGTTGTCCATCTGGCTCAGCAACCAGACCTTTGGTACTGGACTACAGGGATGATTATGACCCCAGATTATCACAGTGTTGTCATACAAGGATGAACAACTGATTACAACAGGTATGGCACCCTGGCTAAGTAGTACAATTAACAACTACAGTATCATCAAGCACAGCTTAGAGACTGACAATCTGCAGTAACTGCTAATTTGGTATCTCTAGCCATTGAAGCAAGATTCTACAGTTATATAACACCATCCAACATAAAGCAGGAACTTGTATGCAGTCAGTTTCCCCTTGGTAGAGTGATACTATCCTGTGGAGAAGGGAAATTTTAGAGGGATAAGGAACAAAACAGAGTAATAACTAGAGATAAATACAGTAGAAGCAAGGTTAAAGGACAAAGGATGATCACCCAAACTTTGGGAAGCTGGAGAAGAGGACAGGAGAAAAAGAATGAAGGAGAAAACAAAGGAATGTAAAGACAAAGTAGAAAGACTAGAGATAAGGTTCATGCACATGTAAATATCAGAAAATCAAGAAAGACCTTTGAGAAAAGAGACAGGACAGAGAAAATAAACCAGACAATATAATTCACAGTGTAAGCACCCCCACCCCACCACCACTGCCAAATTCCTCTGGTACCCTCAGCTCCATGTTGGTTCCCTATTCAGAACCACAATGTGTACTGAGTGACCCCACTGAGTCTGCACCAGGCTTACTGCTGGTTGCAGGGATGGTCTTGTCCACATCACTGACTCCTCTCATATGCATTGGTCATAGGGTGGCAGGAGTACCCTTGTCCACTGCCGGCCAAGGCCATTTGCCTGCTTGTGCCACTGGTTACAGAGCAGGGGCCCGCTTCCAGTCCTTTGTAGCTAGGGCTAAGACTAGCTTTTGGCAACTGCAAGAACAGAGTCTGGTTGGTCCCAGCTCCCACTTCTCAGGAGAGTTCCCACTAGTCTGCTGTCCAACTGAGGGCCATCTACTGTGACTAGATGGCCCTTCCCTCATCCACTCCAGGATATTGGCGGTGAAGCAGTCCTGGGGGTGTTCTGCTGGTGGCATCTGAGATCTGAGCTCTTTGAAATAAAATGATGATCCTGCCCACCCCCTGCTGCTCTTTCACATGACTGTGTGCCAGGTACCACTGTAGTTCCCTCACCAACCACAGACTCTGGGTGTGGCTGCTTTGGAGACAGTGTCTGGTGTTCTCACTGCTGCATCTGACTGCACAAGACTCTCCTGGTCTAGCTTAAGTCTCAGTCGCCCAGTGAGGAACAAGCTTGATTTTGCTGCCTTCCTGTCTGCCGGGTTGGCTACACAGCTGCTCTGAACTGTGCAGCATGGTCTGGGGTCTGCCGAGTGAGCTCTTTCTTCTGTAGAAAGGAACCCTATTTTCTTTTTCTCTGGCAGTTTCCTTATGGTGTCCATGTGCCCTGCACTCCCTTTGGTTTCTCTCCTAGCTATTGTTTTCCAGACTCTTGGCACTTGGTTTTGGAGAAGCTGAGCAGCTGACACTCAGCACGCCACCAGTTTTCTTCTCCAGTTGTAATACATACTTTAAAGCCCAGTTTTGTCTTTGCCATTTCCAGATCTGCTGCTATGCTTAATTTTTCTTTTGAATATGGTTCACATTTTCTTGCTCTTTTTAATGTGTCCTAAATATTAAATGCTAGCTAATTTAAATCTGTGTAGTTTCTGTAAAGAATGTTGATCATTTGAAATGTTCAAGGCTCGTTTTTCCGTTTTCTTAAGCATAGCTCTATTGTAACCTTTACTCTTTTTTTTTTTTTTTTTTTTTTGCGGCACCAGGGATTGAACTCACAACCTCGCGCCTGCCAGGGCAGGTGCTTAAGCCACTGAGCCAAACTCCCAGTCCTGGTTTTTTGAGGCAGGGTCGCACTATGTAGCTCAGGCCGGCCTTGTGCTCGCGTTGTAGCCCAAACCGGCCTCGAACTCACAACGCTCCGCCTACCTCAGCCTCCCAAGTGCTGGGATTAAAGACGTGCGCCACCACGCCCGGCTGTAACCTTTACTCTTGATTAGCATCTCTCACTGACTTGGGAATTTTCTGGGCCATCGCTGAATACCCTGAATGTTTACAGGGATGGACACCCCTGAGGAATAATCAGTATTAGCCCGGCACCCTGAGGAAGGAATGAGGATTGGGAAGGATGGGGTTCAGTAAAGGTGCAAAGACACATAGACAACTATTTGGGGGAAAGTGTTGCTTCAGCTCAGTTTTAGGTCTCTCTTCATCTCAGAATATGGTCACTAATTGGCACCTCTTGAGTCATTTCTTTAGTATGGCTTAGTCCATATTACCTCAGACTTTGAGTTTCTTATATTCTGTTCATCTTGTATTCAGATATTAATTTCAAACACATATGGGGAGGGAACAAATATTATTCGTTGCTTGTATATACACAAACTATCTGAACAGACAATGTCAACCTATGTGTTTTGGTTGAAATTTATGAATTACAAGGATTAAACACCACCCAGTTTTCAAAAACTTTCAAATCTCAGTTTAAATAGTTAGCACTGACTGACTTCTTTTCTATCTTTTCCTATGTATTATTTTTTCTTTCTTTTTTTTCTTCTAAGCATTATTGACTCCCCTTAATTCAGTGTGTTTTCTTCTTAAAAGATTTTATTATATTTTATAAGATCATGGTCTGTGAATTCATCATTTTGTTTATATAGTAAGAAATAATATATCTAATGAAAATCTTTGTGACCAGTATGAAAAAGTATCAATAATGGATTATTTAGAATATCTAATCCTGACTATCATAAATGTAATTTTTACTTTAAAAAAGAGTGCCGGTTAGAATTTGTATATTACAGTACATTTAATATTAAACAAATTTATTAAGGTATAATAATTTATACTGCATATAATGCACCTATTTATAGTAGTTGATACTGTAGTTCACAGTATGGTAACAGAGTTTTAATCACCACTGTCAATTTTGAAACATTGTCACTACATAAAAACAAAATTCCATAACCATTAAATTCGTTCCCCATTTCTGTCTCTTATCCAATGGCTATCCTCTCTCTCCTCTCTTCTCTGTCCTGATAATCATTTGTCTACTTTCTGTCTCCCTATATGTGCCTTTTCTGGACCCCATTTAAAGATGTATTTCTCCTGTTTATCTATAATTATATGTGCTTCGATCAATACCTCCACATCTCTCTCAGATTGTCTAACTACTCAAGGTATCTATCATTTTACTTTTATGAAATCAGCTTGTAAGGTTACACATGTGAAAACTGTGATAGTTAAAACAGTGTAGCACTAGCATAAAAAGCCATAAACACTAATGGAATAGAATATATATATATATATATATATATATATATATATATATATAAAACTGATTTTGTACAAAGATGCCAAGAACACATTGGAGAAAGGATGTCTTTTCAAGAAATGGTTTTGGGAAACTTGAATATCCTTATGCAGAAGAATGAACCCAGACATTTCTCTCCCATAAAACACACCAAAGTCAATCATTTAAATGTGAGACCCAAAACTATGAAATTACTGGAAGAAAACATAGGGGAAATACTACATAACATTGTTCTGTGCAATTATTTTCTTGAATATCACTTTAAAACAAAAGCAACAAAACCAAAAACAAATGGGATTTAATTAAACTAGAAAGCTCTGTACATTAAAAGAAGCATTCAACAAAGAGAAGAGATGATCTACAGAATGGGAGAAAATATTTACAAACTGTATATCTGATAAGAGGTTAATATTCAAAAAAGTTGAGAAATTCAAGCAACTCAGTAGCAACAAAGAAAGTCTAACTAGAAAATAAGCCAGCATTTCTCAGAAATGCTAGCATAGATGTTTCTCAAAAGAAGATGTACAGTGGCCAACAGGCATATGAAAAACATGTTCAACATGAGGGAAATGCAAAATAAAACCACAGCAAGATGCCGTCTCACACTTGTTAAAAATGGTTTTGTGTGTGGTGCATGCCTGTAATCCCAGCACTCAGGAGGCTGAAGCAGTAGAATCAGTATCTCCATGAGTTCTAAGTCATCCTCGGCTACATAGCGAGTTCAAGGCCAGCCTGGACTGTATTGAAGACCGTGTCTCAAAAATAAAAAAATTCATTGTTACAAATGGTAATGATATGCATTATCAAGGACATGGGGAAAAAGAGGAACTCTTCTACCCCATTAATGGGAATGTACATTAATACAGCCATTATGGAAAAAAATATGAAGATTCTTCAAACTTAAAAACTGTAACTACCTTAAGATTCAGCGGTTCTACTACTGAGTACATATCCAAAAAAATGAAGTCAGGATGTAAAAATGTATGCATTCTCAAGTATACTGTGACACTATTTACAGTAGCTCAAGTGTAGAATCAGCATGAGTATTCTTCAACAGATGAATGGATAAAAATGGTGCAAAATGTACACACAATGAAATACTACTTTGCCATAAGAAGACTGAAATCCTGCCATTTGTGGCAACATAGATGACCATGTGTAACATTATGTCAAGTGAAATAAGGCGGGCACATAAAGACAAATACCACACAGTCTCATTAGTGTGAAATCTAAAAATGTTTATCTTATAAATTGAAGTTTTTATTTTAACAGATAAAACATGACCTACAATAACCCAGCATTCTCTATGTCTTTAAATTGAAATTACCTTATAATCATCTAATTTAGGATCCTTGTTAAGCAATAGCCTTACCTTTACTTTTCTACCACAGTGCTTCATTGCTGGCTTCTTCATGCAAGTTGACAATCATTATTTCAGTTTTTGTTTTTCACATTATAAATCAATGTGTATGCAAACCATGAATAAAATTTAGTAGCTTCTACAAACCTATGCAAATCTTTCTGAAGACATGAGGCTATGAATGCATTGAAAATAATATCTTACCTAAAAGCTAAGAACTGTATTAACAAACAGAAAATTATTTCATTGGTTTAGAAATTGTGGGAAGCCTCGGAGAATTTCTCAAAAGATTTCAAAGGCTTTTATACCTTCTTTATCTTCATTTGGGTGATGGAGAGTGTGCAAAAGTGATTTTAAAAAATGAGAAAGTTTTTAAATTTTCATTCAGAAGTATTGAGATTTTATTTTATTTTGTTTTATGTAGAAATACAACTTTAAGAATCAGATTATTGGCTTATATAATGGTGAAACTTGGGTGGGGAGTTCTTTTTCATCCTCTTTAATCACTGTAGACTTTTAGAAGAATCTAAAGTGAATTAGGAAGTTCTTAGACATTTAGCATTAAAGTCAATCCCAGGCAGGGTAAGTGGACATGTGACTTTTGATTCTTGGACTGTGTGTTGATACTGTATATTTTTTAATGGCTACACTTTTCCTTTACTAGTATAAAAGATTTACTGTTACAGTTTGTGTGTGGCCAGGCAGTGGCATATGGAAAAGCTGTTTCCTGCTATTTAATTTAATTAGCCCAATCACGTGCCAGCCTTCGGGCATGTCACTCTGAACCTCTGAGACTCTTTGTCTGTCAAAGAGATGGACAATATCTTGGCTTTGTTTGGTTGCTGGGGATGCTGCAGATAAAACCACTGAAATACTGACTGTTTGTTTAACCAAATCTTTGCATTTTTACCATTTGGCTTTGATTTTGTTTTACAAAAAAAGATGACATTTTGGCCTAAAGCGAGTTGAAAAGAGCTATTGCTCTCTGTGGTTTACTAAAGGATTGAGAAAATTATCATTGTCTAATCAGAAATTTTTAGTTTCTTGCTACTTTGTTAGTGGAAAAGACACTTATTATGCATCCTTTTAACCCTAACTTAGCTGACAAACTTATTTTAATTCAAATTTCCTTTGTTGATGTGTGTGTGTGTGTGTGTGTGTGTGTGATTCTTCATATTGCTAAATCTCTCAAGCTTTCACTGAATTTGTTGTTCAGGAAGAAAATATTTTGTGTGTTTTGGTTTGGTTTTATTTTGAGGTGGAAATATTTAAGTTTTGTTTTGTTTTCATAAAGGAGATAGTAACTATTGTTCCCATAGTCTAGACTTTATTTTAAGATTAGAGGTATTTAAACCTGTCCCCCTTATAATGAATATGTTAAATTTTTAAAAGTCTCTCAAATCAGATTTAAGTTAGTGTACTTGTAATCATTTTAAAGAAGTAAATTTTGTGAACATTTGAAGAGATATGGGTGATTTTAAGACACATGCTGCAACTGAAGACCTTCATTTGCAGAGAGGCCTCTTGCCTAAATTACCAGGAGAATTAGCAGGAACTTCCGTGAGTCAAAGTGACTTTCCCAGGTGATAAACATATCTGAATATCCAGATTTTAAAATTAGGTGTTCCAGCTGTGAAGTTCTCTTGATTAACTGAAGACACGTTAGGTCCACCAGCAAATCACCCTGACCATCTTAATTGTCAGGGTGATTTGCTGGTGGACCTAACTCTGTACTGAGAAAGTTAACTCACATCGCCCTGCACATTTTGTCACTATGTGCCACTGTCCTAGGTGCCAAGATGCAGGCCCTGCCCTCTGACATCTGCTGGCCTTTGAAGCAACTTGCAGGACTGACTAAATGACAGTCTGTCTCAAAGGAAATGTCCTTTGTCTAAAGTTGATAGGATCATTGCTCTTTTTTTTTTAAACAACAACAATAAAACTAGGATTTTTCTTTTTAGTGCGTTATTGACAGATTTCACTTTAACAGAATTTACAAGTAAGTTCTTTCCCTCATTGCTTTTTTTAATTTAGAAAAATGGTTAAAAAAATTAAAATCTAAAAAGTAAAATTCTCTTAACCAACAAAATTTTACAACATAATTTGCAGTCGAAGTACAGACATTTATAATGACATCATGATACAGGTGCCACATGAGAAGACTAAGACTTAACTGATCTATGATTTGTATGAACTTTTCATTTTAAGGAGAAGTAAAACATTAAAATTGAACACTGTTTTTTTACCTTCTATTGCTCTTCATTATCAGTTTGGCTGTGTATTTGTACTTATTGCACAGTCATTGTGCCTATGTTCAGATTCATTATTATATTCTTTAGCTCTATATATCTGATTAATTTTTTGTTTGCTTTACATACATGCTTTAAATGTGATTTTTAAGGGATGTGCACTTAACATACATGCACTCAAACATCCTGCCAAACACTGATTTTAGAATGAATTCTACCCATGGAAGAAAATGAATTATGCTGGTAACTTTTTAGCAGTTACTATATTTAAATGTTGAGAAGTACTCATATTCTCTTAAAATTGTAATTATGGCAGAAATAAGTCATTTTTCATAAGCTATTTTTCAGTATTAATGTTTTGTTCAAAACATTACTTCAGTAATAAACATACTGAAATTTGAAATGAAATTAATTAAGAGGTGGTAATCCAGAAATAGAGATCTCCTGAAGTTTTCTTTTTAAAGATGAAGTATTTGTCTGCTAACTTGGACATACTGGAATAAAGATTTCAAAGTCATATGGCCATTTTTTTGCCTAAAAATATACCTTTGTAAATTCTCAGTTTTTAAATAAAAACAATAACCAAATTGAAGGTAATTATGCAATTTCAAGTAAATATTTAGAAATGGCAAGCTTTATCAAGAGTCCTTTATCTTTATCAAGAAAATAATTTATAGATTTATAAATTAAGAGGATTTATGTTAAATATTGATCCACATTTTTACATATATCAAAATATTTTATTTTATATACACTTGTAAGTGTATTACTATGTGTATAATTGGCCGGTAGGCTCTAATTTTTATCGTAGTTTAGCCTTGTAAGCAGTAATAGTAGAGACCAATTCAGTGAATGCACTCTGAACAACTGGCCTGTGCTTGGGGCTGATGCCAGTGCCTGTTATACCTCAGGTAAATCAAAGAGTCTCTCAAATAAACAGGTAAACAAATGACGATAATGTAGTGTCATTTGGGGCCGGATATTTAGCTCAGCGGCATAAGCGCCTGCTTGACAAGCGCAAGGTCGTGAGTTCGATCCCCTGTACCAAAACAAAACAAACAACAACAACAACAACAATATATATAGATAGATAGTGTCGTTTGAAACACTGTAAAAAGAAAAACTAAACACAGAATCTGCATGCATTGATCAAAATTTTACAGTTTCTAAGGTGCTTTGTGGTAATCAAAACACGCATGTCTGGTCCATGTTCTTTCCCATAAACATTGCTACTTTTGACTAGAATACAGCGGTCAGTAAAGGATTGGATCTTGTTTCATATCTTCCTGAAGACTGAAAGTAGGAAGCTCTTTAGGATCCAACACTGTAGTTTCATGTCCTCTGCTGTCCCTGACTGTGAGAAATAGCTTTCATTGATAATTACAGTAGAATCTATTTGTTTCATGATAGTATTAAAAGTGCCTATTTCTTATAAGAAGATCAATATGGCTTTTGTATATTTTCACTTATAGGACCTTGCTAAAGGCAAAAGATAAATTTTTAATTTTTTTTTCAACCTGCTTGCTAATAAACTGAAGGTACCAAAATTTTAGATACTGAGTTTTAAAAATGTAATTTAAGTTAATATGCTTTCATTTGTGAATTTTTGACTTTAAACTTTATTTACACTAACATAACGGAATATCTGAGACATGAGGATTGGAGGAAAAAATTTTTAACAATTTTTGGTAGCAAATTTTTTTTGTCAACACCATCATATGTTGGTAAAGGAACCTTGATCAACTCATCAGCTAACACCTTTAGTTGACTTGAATCTTTTGTGCTTTTAGTTCAAGCAAGCTACCTAATTTTGAAATGATATATTTTATAATTTTGCATATAAGAAAAATGTTCTTACAAATTAAGACACAGACTGATTAATCTTCAATTGTTTGAGAATCTTATTTCCTACCTCATAAGACAGTAGACTTATAAAGTAACCACACATATACAAACAAATACATATAAACTTTCTATTTATTGGATACATATTATATATACACACATACATATATATTTATATATGCATTTATAAGTCATCTGTTCCTTTTGTACACTTTTCCTGATGATATCATGGAAAATTTCCTCCACCAAATTGTGTCTTAAGGCCAATCGTCTAGCTGTTTAATCATTCTCTTGATTTTAAACATTTGAACTTTGAAATAGTTTCTTCTGCAATATGCTCCTTTCTATTCAGTTTAATGTGGTTTTCTTTCCCGTGTTTCTTTTCCTCCTTACGATCCTACCACTTTTTTGTTGTTGTTGAATAAAATATGATTGAATCTCTTTGAAGATAA
This sequence comes from Dasyprocta punctata, assembly GCA_004363535.1. Taxonomy (NCBI): domain Eukaryota; kingdom Metazoa; phylum Chordata; class Mammalia; order Rodentia; family Dasyproctidae; genus Dasyprocta; species Dasyprocta punctata. The sequence continues at coordinate 60,081 of RJWM01000210.1, read as the reverse complement.
TTTATGGAGCAGAATCTGTCCTCCACCCTCACTGTGGCTTACCACAACCTCTAGAAAGCTTAACTGGAGTACATGGAAATAAAGACACTGGTGCCCGACAGTTCTCCAGCTGCAGACCCTCCTGGTGCTTGCTGCAACACTCGTAGGATTGTACAGTGGGCTGTGTGTTCAGTCATGCCCTTCGCGTGTCCCTTAACCACTTACCTGAAGGAAGCCAGTCTTCCTGACCATCCTGACTTATGAAATGGGGAAGTGAGCGTCAAAAGAGTCAGTCTTTCTAGTCTTGGCCCCTGTAGGATTTCTAGGTGTTGTGTCCCTCTGTTCCCTCGTTTGTGAATGGAAAGTTAATCTTCACCTTCTTCATTCAACCAACCTGGTAAACAAGGCTTGTATTTACCAGCAGCTTTATTGACAGCTCTCAAACAGACAGACTAATGTTGAATAACTACCTTAGTTTATAAATTTCTCTCCTGTTTTTCCTTTATGTTCATATGATTTCCTTCAAAATTCCAACTGGTTAAAGTTTTTAAAAATCTTATTGAATGTTCTTTAAATGTCAAGTGAATGCTAATTTACTATTTTTGAACTAGAATTGGCAAATAGATTTCCTCCTAAAGGGAGGGAGAAGAGAGAAACATACTCTCTGCTGACAGGTTTTGATGTTTCTCAGGAGTGAAAATAACTCAGCTAAATTAGTCATAAAATATATGCAAAAATAGCATGTGCCAGTATTTAAATTTTTACAGAAAGTGCTATTAAAAATAGTACAGAAAGACAAAATTTTATTAATGGCAAGCATGTTCAATGATGACAAAAATAACAGAAAAGGTATTACATGCTGAGAGCTAGTTAATTGCCAAACATCACATCCAGTAATTTACATGGGTCATTTACTCATCATCACTTATTTATAAATGAAGAAATGAAGACTTCAGAGTATGAAGGAGTTGCATACATTCATTCCTTGGGAAAAAAAATAATAGAGCTCAGATTTCAACAGCAGTCCAAATCCAGAGAGGCTGATCGATTAGCTTGGGAGTCCAGGAGTCCACAGCCAACTCGAGATCGTGCTGCAGTGGAGACTCAGATATGACTCAGGAACTGTTGCATATAAGCTCAAAATATAGTTCATTTAACTTCATATCAGAAAGACATTTACTACTCTGCTAAATTTTCAACCAAGTTTCTTTTACTCCCGGTGATTATTTTGATGAGCTTATGTGAGCACTGGGAGGAAACAAAGGCCAAAGTGAAGAAAGAACTCAGGCTAGACAGGAAGTCATTGTGTAAATGGCCTTAGAGCGGTGGCCCTGTCTGTTTCCTTCATAGCAAATACATTCTATAGCACTTTTAATTATTCTTTTAACTGTATTTCACAAACATTACATGTTATAGTCATGGTTTAGAAGATTACAAAATGTGATGGAATGGAATTCCCATCTTTTCAGTGCTTACTTTTCATACTTGATGTAGAATACACTATGTGTCTTAGAAGTTTTATTTAAATAGATTTTTATTCTCTTTGTCTTTTAGTATCTGTTAAAAATACTAATATAAGCATATAACTTGACACGGGTCTCCACAGTTTAACATTCCAAAACCTTCCCAGAGCATTCTACAAAATTAATTCTGTCCACATTTGCATAATAACATTTCCTATACTTGTAAGCATTAGGTTTAAGAGAATGGTTGGAATCCTCTATCCGTCATATGTAAAAGTCCTCAGGAAACAATTCAACTAAGTCAATATAAGTCTTCATTTCTTCATTGAAGTGTTGATCACCAATCTACAGTGTGCAGGGCGTTGTTTCAAATGTCAGGCATCATCCTCCTTGGCTCCAATAAGCTTATAACCTGGTTAGAACAGAATGAATCACATTATATAACTAGTTATTACATAAACAATGCATGGCATTACATAATAAGCATTGATACAGTAAAACGTTAAAGGCTTATATTTTTATACCTGTTAAATGTTGCATTTTCTAGTGCTTTGTGATCTAAATATTTGACAGACACATGCTTTCAAATCCCATAAAAATTCTTAACACAGCTTTGTTACTTTGCTTCTATGTGTACATGTTTCCTAGGATAGTAGATTTTACAGTACAGGCAACAAGGTGTTTAGTATAAAAGCCAGTATATAATATAATCGATTTAAATAGATTCCACTTAACTAAACATTTTACCCAACTCATTGATCATGTGAGTTTCTCTTATGTATATTTGATTGCATAACTAAACTAGTTTAAGATTCCTGAAATGGCAGATATTCCACAATATAGGCAATAATGTTCTTAACTTATAAGCAATACTACATAGAACTCCCATTGATGGGAAAAATGTCTATATTGAACTAGTATGCTATTCAAACTTCTATTAGTGTATTTTGTATTCTTTCATTTTTCACAAATTCAAGTTTATTTGTGACACATAGTCAATATTCAGGTAACTGTGATGTTCAATGTGAAAGAAATCTTTCTGGCACCGTGAGTACGGAGCTAAGGAGGTGACCTCAGGCCCTGAAGGTTAATTGTGGCCTAGGTTAGTCTGATTCCAATAAGAATTCAGAAAACACAGGAGAGGGTAAACTGTGCATTTTTTCAGGGTTTCACAGTCAGTTAAATGGACTTATTTTACCATGATTTCTCACAAGGAAAACATTTTCTTCCATTGCATGTTAAGCTGCAGTTTCTTGTAATAAAGATCATCTTAGTCTTTACCCAAAAAATGTTCACATTATCAAGTATGAAGTTCAGTTAGGTACCCTTTTTCACTTTATTGTTTTTCCATAATACAATGTGAAGAGAGAGATGGCTATCAGATTTCCCTTTAGAAACTAACTAAAAACATAGAAACACACGGCAAGTCTGCATACCTTAAAAATTGCATAAAAATGACAATATCTTCATGAAATTATAGAGATGTGTGTTTGAGTGTGTATAGTTATTTGGAGTAATATGTTTCTACTCATCATTTTGCTATTACTCCATTATTCTCTTAGTTTGCTATCAACAAAGAAAATAAGGAAATATTATTTCAAAGCCACAGCATAAAGGATCATATTCTCAGACAGCAGGGAAAGGTGGAAGGAAAGGGATGATTTGAATAACACATCTATCAGTCTGTTTAGTCTTGTCTCAGCTTGACCAATAACACAGAGAATGCTTTTGTAAGCGTCTAGATAATGAATGTCCTATTACTGCTGTATTTCTATACAAAATTTAGGAATAATGGGCAAATGTACAAAAATTATTTGCTTAACTTGAATTCTAATCACATTTTTTTAATTTGAATGTTTTTAGAAATATTCTCACATATTCTCCATATATTGCTGATAAAACCTGACTCATGAAAGTTCTCTTGTTTATTATTTCTAGTGGCTTTCATTTTCCTTATTGTGGTATAGAATTCTGGCTTCATTTATAGTTGCACAATCAGTTGCTCCTGTTTTCTTCTAAATCGCCTTCTTCCATACCCAATTACCTAACTCATATATCCTTTCACATAGGCAGTAATTGGTTAGACAACTACATCCTACTGCTTCTACTGAAAAACTAGCAGAAGTGCACATTCAAGGGCAATGTCTTTTAGTTTATCTTTAAATTGGAGCAGGGCAGAGGTCATAAGCTGAAAGGAAGTCAAAATGACAAGGATTCTAACAGTTCCAAAGAAAGGTTAATAAAAGTAAATATCTTTCTATGAGACACTTGGACCATTATTAGCTACCTGGCATAAATCGTTTTCCAGTGAAATAAATTAAAACATCACTGACTTAGAAAAAGTAAGGAAAGGGCAGTTTAACTTAATGGAAGTTTCAGTTATAGTCCACTTCAAAAGTGTCTTGATTTTATTGCTTCTCAATCTGCATTTTCTCATATGAACAAGGACTACTAAGCTGGAGCAAATAAATAAAAAATACAGTTCATAAAATACTTGCATTGAAAGATAACATAAATACCACTGATACATAAAAATTGGTTGCTAGAGGATAGCTTCACCTTCAAGAATAAATCCAACACTTGGAGTTTTGTAAATTTTCACTCCTGAGAAAATTATATTAATTTCCAAGTGAATGCATTTTTCTCTATTAGTATGGGATAAATAATGAGTTTACACTACTAAGATGTGGAAGGGTAGAGATTTCAAGTGCTATGGCCTCAATTAAATTTTTCAAAATTCACAAATGCCACTGACTTTTCTCGCAATTTAGGGCTAAGAAACAGTGTCATTTGGGTCAATAGTAACCTCTGCAAAGGGTCTAAATGATCCACAAGGAATGAGTCAAATGGCAAAGAGGAGGAGAAATAATTATACCCAACAGGGTCTCATCAGGAATTTTTAGAAATATACTGAAGTTTATCTTGACCAAGAAAGTTCTCTTAATTAATAGTTCTTCATAGGTCTGGAGGTTTTCACACTGAGGGGAAAACTTTGTCAGTTTATGGTTTTATGGCAATGTTGTTTCTAGCCAGTTTTGTGCAACCATGGTAGCAATAAGGACTAGTGCTTAGGATGACAGATTTATGGTTCGTGTTGTGCGTAGAACCATTAGGATCCTAAGTAGCCTAGTTTTCATTTGATTTAAACAGGATATTGTTGGTTTGAGTGGTGGTATATTTTTTTCTGTGGCTATCATTGGCTTAAACCAAGCATTTTTGACGTGCATGTTAACTCTATCTAGGGAGAAGGAAATAATCCAAATTTTCCAAATTATATTAAGGAATCACATTCTTACATATATCAAATAAGGGAGGACACAAATTTCATCATGATGTGTATAAAACATGCTTCCATGGGTAATTTTATACTTTGAATCAAGATTTATTGACAGTAAACAGTGGTATTTCATCAAAAGGTCTGAGAGCCTCGAGAAAGGCTAAAAGGCAACGCCTGCCGAAAGCGGCACCATGTTTGAGAGCTGGTTCAATTCCAGAGAGCGCTTTGCTGCCCGCTTCTCAACATTTTTTGCACAAGCCTCCTTATCAGATGGGAACCGAGGAGCCTTTTATTCAGGCTTCATATTCCTGAATATTAGACGTGAACTGAAGGGCATTAGAAGCCTGTGGTTAGACATTAGGTTAGACATAAAATTACACTAATATGCCAAGATGGGTAGGCAGCAATTTGCATTTATGAAACTCAAATATTTGTAAGTCATATCCCTCAACTGTTCATAGACTGTATGACAACAGGATTAGGACATCTCATTTTTTGTTTTGGTACCAGAAACTGGTATCTATAAACTTTGACTCTTTTGCACATTGATGCTGAAAAGCTGTCTGTGGACAGAACCATGCAGCCAGTCTGTCTCATGCGGGACAGCTCTCTTCAGGTATGTCCTTACTGTTCATGTTCCTAACCTAGAACTATTTTTTGTTTGCTTGCTGCTGTTCTAGGAGTGAGAGGCCAGCTCTTTCAGTTTTCACCAAAGTCAAATTGCAGAAATGCCACTCATTTTTTTTTAAATGTGGCTATTGCATATATTCTGCATGAATTTTTCTTAAAGAAGATAAAATTGTAATTTAGAAAGAAACCACACTCTAAAATGGGACAAGGATAGGATAAAATAATTTTGTAAGACAGATATATAGCATTTGACTAACATGTTTCAGCCTTGTGCATTTTTTCTTATTAGAAGTTATATAAAGTATGGTGATAGAATTGTTTAATATCTTTTAGGGAATTTGCCCCTCCTCACTCAGGACTAAAGCATACTTCTTTATGATCTTAAGCCGTGTGATTATAGTTTTCCACTAAATAATGCTAGAAAAACAAAAATAATCAATATTTTCAGATATTTATTTAACACATAATTATTTCTGAATAACTCTTCTGAAATTCTTCCATCCTGGAGAGAATTCTGAGCAAGTGTTAATTTTGTTTGGTTTATAAGACTCAGACATACATAGCACATCTTTTCTGAACTTTTTCTGAACTTACATAATTAATGATGGAGAAAAAGTATCTGCAGTATATTCAGGGAATATGAAATATGGCACACCAAAGAGACCAATTTTTGCACTTATTTTCTGCATTAAAGATTTGGTGATCTTTTGCTCCCCAATAGCAAAAAAAATTATTCTTTGAAATTTAAGTGTTGAATATGTCTCTACATAAGTGATTCAGAAGTTTCAATGTATGTTTTCTGAAGGTTTGTTTTCTGAAGTTTTATTGCTCTTTTAGATCCTATATTCATATTCTTACCAAAAATGGATAAACTTTAGTGAGCATTGTAAAACTAAATTTTATGTTGCTTTTTTCATGGGCTATTAATGTCTCATTACTGTGAGATGAAGAAATTGCTCCAGAATTTTTGGCTTGGTAATATTTGACTTGTTGGTAAAAAGAAAATACAGACCAACTCCAACACGATTGTTAACGTACATTCGTCTACTCTTTAGCATATATTCCTTAGGGTTATTTCAAAATTTATCATTGATTAGTATTTTAATATTTATATATTCTTTATCCTACTCTATGTGTAGTAAGTGATCAGCCTCAAGAATGCTAAACAAAGTTACATATACTGTGTCATTTTTCTGCACTAAGTAGAATTGAAGTTTACATAATACACTGGAGTCAAAGATCATACTATTAGCTTTGCCAGGATGAGAAAGTCCACCTTGATCTCAATTAAATCACATGATGTGGACATACCAGAGGGGCCACTGAAGAGTGTGCCCAGAAGAGAAAAGTGCATGCAGTCTGTGCATGAGGGAAAGAGGCTGGACCCTGTAGTGAGTGTGCTTGTGTTTGAATCCTGGTTTGGACACCTAGCCTGTCCTTAGCCCCTTTAAGCTCCAAAGCTCAAGTTCCTCATCAGTGTAAGGGGGTTTATAATGCCTGTCTTCCAGGGGCAGGGATGAGTGAGCTTTAGAAAAGACAGCGTACATACTTCAAGCCCACTTGCAGAGTCGGTGCTCCATCTGGGAATTGTAGATTGTAAATAAATGAGATATCACTTTCCTGAGAAACACTGGGAGCAGAGAGGCTGGATGACCTAAGAGAATTTTCCATGCTGTGCATTTTGAAACATCACTGCAGAGATGAGTTCTCTGGGCTGATGAATTTTGGAAACTGCATTTAATGTGAGGCTCATGGAGACATCCAGTGCGCTTCAGCAAATTATTGGTTCTGAAAAGTCCCGCAGCTGAGGAATTTATGTTCCTTGTTTAATCTGACCCCTCAAAAATGGCTGTGATATTTTAAAAAAATGTTATTTCTCTGTGGAGCAAAGTTTTGAAACACTAACCTAGACCATTGATAATAAGGTTTTAATTCTTCACATCTGAGTCTTTAGGTAAGAAAACTGAAGTCAAATGTAAATCATAAATTATCTTTCCTAATTTTTTTCTTTTTTCTTTTTCTTTTCTTTCTTTCTTTCTTTCTTTCTTTCTTTCTTTCTTTCTTTCTTTCTTTCTTTCTTTTTTTGGTGGCAGGTAGGAAAACTCGAGTCTAAGTCCATTTATCTTGGACTAGTTTAGTATTCCTTGCCAATTTCACGTTAAAGACATTTTGTGTGTCACAATAAACCATGGAAATCTGGCTCATGTATAATACTTTATCAGCAAGGCATGGCTGGCTGTTTCCCAGCCTTGTACATAAGCAGCACTCTTAAAGCATACAGAGTTGACAATCTGGTAACTTTTGCCAGCCATTTGTAAAAGTGCTGTTCAAACTTTATCATAGAAGGGAAAGTGCATTGTCTGGGTACTGGTAACCAACACATTTATTTTATTGTTCTGCCATTTCTTGAGAGAAAAATCCGACATTATTGTCAGATATTTGCATGAAAGACAGTAGTCCTATTCAGTAGCTAGTGTTAAACACTTTTTCTAGTGTGATGTTGTATATAATATACCATTTTGGATATTAAAGACTCTTGGATTTTAAATTTTTTATTGGTGAAATTTATATAACATAAATAGTAATTTTTAAATAGTAGCTAGACATACAAACTAGATCAACTTAAATATTATTAAAATCCCGGGACTCATAAGAAAAAGGAAATTGAGAAAATATCGTATCAGGAACCCATATTTGTCACAAGGAAATATGAACAAGCCAAACAAAAATATCTTTCTTTCTGTTTTGCTACTTAGTCTATTGCGACATTTTTTCTATACTCTTTTAGAATTCTGTGCTACATTTATTAAAACTAAAAATACTCTTTTATCATTATATACAGAAGGCACTTTTGAATTGAACGTATAGGTTACATTGAAGATTTTTGAGTTATTGAGTAAACATAATACATGTTCTTATCTTAAGGTCAATACAGTTGTCCAGGATTTTTATGGTGCATTGGTTGTAAAGAAATATTTAAAATTAGGAGGAAGGTGAAATAATTTAACTTTTTTAAAAAGAAAACTGAAAAGTCTTCTTCACAATAGAGAGGAGAGGAGAGGAGGGGAAAGGAAAGAGATGTGGTGTCTCTGATCTAGCAGCAGCACAAGTGAAGCGATTGTCCAGTAGGGGCTGCTCACAGAGCAGAAAGGCTGGGGGCTGGAACCACTTGTTTCAGGACTTCTCAAAAGGGATTTCAAGGCCACTCAAATGTCTTTAGTTGAAATAACCTCCTCATGTACTCCAGAAATGACCCACCCTCTGATACTGCTCTAATAAAATAGTATGTATAAAATTAAAGAATCACTAAATGAGTCATGTGCACCCTGTCATCTGCCTGAAAATGACATTTTACAAACCACATTTCATATGTTGGTGTGCATTAGTCAGGGGAACCCATAACTGCTGTTCCAAACAGAATCAAAGTGTAGTTAAATTGTTTTTAAACACAGATTTAGAGAATGAAATTGAGGGTAGTAAACTAGTAGCCAACTAAAGCAAAACAGGCTGGAATGTTGGTAACCAATTGCGTACAGAGGATCCAAGCAAAACATCTTGAATTGCTAGTACTGTAATAAATTATAGTTTTCACATTTGTATTTGCAAGTGAAAACAGCACTAAGTCAAGCTTGTGAAATAAAGACTAAACGATGCCATTTTTAATTCACCCACACCTATGATGACCCGGAAGACCTGCTGCCTGAGACTATAAATTGGAGAACTGATGCTGAGTTGGGCAGACACGCTTTGGCCAAAATGCAACTGTAAATGGGAGAAAATGACAGAAGTAGACAACGGGTTAACTGTCACAGAGGATCCATTGAGTGTTATGATTTCTCCCCCTCTCCTCACGTGAAGACCCATACCACATTCAGTTAAAACCCAAGGGGCTATCCCTTTTCTTTTTTCAGGGTTAATTTTCTCTCTTTAACATAATGAGATAAATTACTGAATAGGGTTGGTGCCCTGGGAGTGTTCAGAGGGCAAGAAATTGTCAGAAGCTGGTTTATCTCTAAACTTCATTAGTCTATTAGATAACCCATGAGGGGCACCCTGATTACCTAAAAGAATGAGACACTTCTAAGGGGTGAGAATCAGTCCTACAGTAGTGCAGCTTGGACTCCTGTTTCAGAAAGGAGATTCCAAATCCTCTTGGTGGAGCAGGCCTCTCCTGGGTAAGAGGATGGGCTGATTTATTTCTCCATGGTGTCCTGGAGTGTATCTACCCCACTGACTCCCTTGATCTTGACATCAGTCACTTTAGAGTCAAGATAATGAAAACTGCATTAAAGAGGCTCTGCCAGTTTATGCAAATGGAACTTTTATCTTCAAAGGGGCAATATACTTAGGAGAATTTCTTTGCTATTGAAAAATATTAATAAAAGAAAACGTGTTTGATATTTCCTCCCTCCCACTCCTTGTTTTCTCTAATTTACATAGACACAGAAGTCAGTTTAAAAAATTTCGAACCCTAAGTTTTCTTTTATGTAAGAAAGTCGTTTTTTTTTTTTTTTTTTTTAGTCTGAAGTTTGCTGCATGGAATTAGCAAAAACATAAGTGACACTTCAGCATCATTCTAAACAAATGAAGCTACATATTTCAGGTTTTCTTGGGACTCTATCCATGGAGGCAGCATGACTGGATGAAACTCAGTCTTATAATTGAACAGGTGTCTCTTAGAGTAAAAGCAATGAGGCCATTATCAATCACATATGTAAATATACCTTGGGCTACCACTTAAATTAAGAAAGAATCAGGTTATGTCTGTACGTGGATTCCATGGGGAGGGAATATATATAATGCATACAGCAGAAGTATTGGAATCATGTGGAGTCTTGTGTTTGCCTATCTTTTCTGCTGTGCTGTTTATTTAAAAATACCAACATTAAATTGTGACCAAAGTTGAGGATTGTGTTTGCATGACACAGTCCGTATTTACTCAATGTTTAAGTATGTACATTTAAAAGAATAAAAGGATTAAGTTATTACAGCATGCTGACACTTTCAACTTGTGACCCAAATAGGACTTAGTGAGCAGTTGTGAAGGAATAAACAGATAGTTTAGTTAGTAATCTCTCTGATATTTTCAGAATGTTGTCAAGGTTAGAGATACAGGATTTATCTTGACCTTGATGTCAGGTTTGTGTTCTTTGGCATTCTAAATTTAGAATGAATGGGTGGTTTATGACTATCCAACAGAAACTTGTCCTCACCTGAACTCTAGCAACAACTAGAGAAAAAAAAGAAAAAGACAGCAATGGGGTTGTGTTATTTTCTAAGAAAAATCTATACCTGAAAAATAATTTTTTTAGTTTTTGTTCACATTTTATCTGTTTTCTTGCCAGTATTTTGGATATAATGAACCTAGATAATAAAATATTTTCAGAAAGTATTCTGTGTATGACTATTTTGCCAAGTGCACTCAAGCCCTTATCTTATTTTTTGAAAGTTAAATTTTGTAATACCTTTTTTCGGTAACTGTATTCATGAAATATACAGTTAAAAATGTGATAAGGTGCTTTTACTTTCGATAGTTTAATAGTTCAGTTAGTGACTGTTAACTGTAACACAAAACAATAACTTCTTGGGCCTGGGATATAGCCTAGTGGCGTAAGCACCTATCTGGCAAATGTTAGGTCCTGAGTTTGACTCCTGGTACAAAAAAAGTTAATTTCTTTAAAACAAGCAGACTTTTATTTCCCACTAATCACTGAAATGCATGGCTGTGAAATTGTAAATTATCTTCAGTACTATCACAGAATAGAAGACTATGTTATAGTTGCACAATTATATAGTTATTATAATGATATACTTTCAGATATTAAATCTACCTTTATATGTATCATAATTGTTATGTAATAAAACATTGTCATGTATCTATAGTTATATATAGACTGTAAGGATAAACAGGAGATCATTCATTCTTACAGTTACTTGAATTACAAATTCCGTAGCTATCCAGTGCACAGGTGGTAGTCACAGCGTGGAGAAGCCATTTGAAATGGACAGTAACAAAACAGAAGTGAAGGGACAGTGGCAGTGGCCATCATTACACGCTCATGGAACATGCCCAACCTTGGGTAATAGGTGTGATTGCAAAGATAGCTCTTGGAGTTATCTTTCTTCCCACCAACAAGCAAAAATGACTTTTTAAACAGGAATGCATAAAAGTAATCAGGATATTCCTTTGGTAATGAAGACACAAATCTACTTCTTAGAGTTGGGCTAAGAGTAAAAGACACCTGAGGAATGCAGTTGAAGTCCCAAATACTTAGAAGGATCCCCTAAAGGTGGGCTAGCAGTTTCCCTTCACTAGTCAGTAAACCCTGGAGCAGGTTCTCTAAGATTCTATCCAGGAAGATGTTCATTAGGGCAAGGCCAAACCTGTAGGAGAGAGCATGATTAGCTATCCTTACATTTTTTAAAAGCCTTTTTTATATTTCATTTTTAATTTTTTTTATATTTTAAAAGGCTTTTTTATATTTCATTCAAAAAGTGCATAATTTTGGACAAAAATTTGATAAAAATAAAGAATGTAAAAGTAAATGAAAATCACCCATAATCCTACTACCCAGGGGCAAGCACTGTTATTTTTCCTTCCAGAATATTCACACGCATTCTGTTTTGCAAAGATAGTAAATATTCCTTCCATTGGGTAACTTCTGAAGCTAAAAGTGTTATCCACTCCAATACCTTTGACTACAATGCTACCAATATTATGCCTGTTTTAAATTATTAATCTTTTAGACAACGATATTGCTAAAATGCTGAAATGGCTATCGTCTGTCCCTTGAGTCACCAAGATGTACTCAGTCTTCACAAAACCTGGGAGGAAATTTTTCTCAAGGATCTGGGCATGAACCAAGAATTCAGAATTCCAGCATTCCTTTCTCTGGTCCAGAATGGTAGTAAACAGATTCTTTTTTTCTTCAGTTCTTTTCCGCCAAGCTTTTCATTTTAGTGTTGAATGTCTTACAGTGAGTGCAGCCAGTGTTAAAGCTTTGTTTTAATGAAAGAATTTTGATGGTAGTCATAGAAGTGTGTGGTGATCCATTTTAAATGACTCATGAATCCACAATATCATGTGTGATACTAAAATTATACTAAAAGATACATGAACAAATATTGCATGATTACTAGTGTATGAGAACACAAGACAAGTTTACCTGTAAATTACTAGTACAGTTTATAACTCTGGGAATATTTCACTAAAATACATTAAAATACTTTTTGATCAGAATTTAATAGACTCTCAATAAGTTGATAATGTAAGCCCTGTGCTACTTCTCTCCCCCTCCACCAAATGCCTAAGTCAACTTTACTTTTCAAGTTGAAAGGACTATTCTAAAATTTCTCATTCTTAATGCTTTAAAATGCCCGGGTTCAGAAAATTAAATTACTCCATTTTTATCTGTTTGAGATCAGCTCTGCTTCCTCCTTTACTTTGTGTTTACTTTCCTGCAGTAGCTGACATCAAAATGTTTTCTGGAATGCTAGGACTAAATAAGTTATGCTTAACTCAATATCTAATACAAATAGCCCTGGGGAGCGTCAGCGACACAATCATAAAAGCTATAGTTTCTTTTAATAGCTTGCCACACTTTGCTGATATAGTATTTCTCTAATCACCAATCTTTATGTGCCTTCCTGACCTGGGAGCTCTCAGCTCGAATGGCTTTGTGGTATCAAAGGACTATGTCATTGGAAGAGTGAATGGCTTTCATTTTTCCCCTTGAAACTTCCGGTTCCTGGCATCTGTAAAGAATTACTCTGAGTGGTGTTTGGCTGCCTTGCGGCCACTGCCCTATCCAATGGAAGTGACTTTTCCCAGAAAGGTCACAGTGGTCAGCAATAGGTGGATATTGCATTCAGGGAAGAGGCAATTCTGATTTCTCTAATTTTTTTCTGTTACAACATTAACTATGCTTGCATCATATTAGTTGCTAAAAACTCAAGTCATATTTTGTTTGCAAAATACTGCAGCAAGAAAGGGTCAAGCAGTAAGACTGAAATGTTAACAGCAAAATTCATAAAATCATCCTAGTTTGTGGGAAAAAATAAACTTCCCATTTACACCTTGTAAAAGAGATTATTTTTTGGCAGTGCATATGAATTCATCTCCGTAATCTGACAGCATCTCAAAGGTCCACATGAAAGTGTGGCGCAGTAACTCTGGCGTCTCAAGTCCATAGTGTCTGTCTATGACTGTGTCTGCTAGCTGGGCAGTCAGTGAGTCCCACACTTCTGATTTATGTCTTATTTTAAACTGCATCTTCCAGCATAAATGTGTTTTAAGTTTTCTGCCTAGGCAGTAGTATGGCGATTGCAGAAATATATTTCCAGGATGCTTGGAAGTTTGGGTGATGGATAATATTTCCAAACATTCCAGTGATTCAGTGAGCTACTCTTTAGTTTCTTATCTTTGCTCTTCTTTAGGATCTTAAAAGAAAGAGTGGTGGGGTAAAGGCATATTTGTGTGTAGAAATAAGAATACTAACAAGGCCTATGAGGTAATTTGATGTGTTTCCAAAGAGATTGTTGGTTTAAGAAGTGTGTATTTAAAAAAGTAATTAGCATAGAATGTAATCACAAAATTTAGTAGTATCTGTATGATATGCAATTTTATCTATATATTCATACAAAATCATACTGTTTTTACTATTGTAAGGAACACCCATTCCACTTAAACCTGGAAATGTACACTGCCTAGAACTTGATCTAAGTTTCTTGATGTTTTGCCCTAAGTGGTTTTTAGATTATTATAGTAAGATGTCGCTCAATGAATCCAGTTTATGCTAATTTATCTTGCACTTTATGTATGTTTTAATACTACTGGGGATTCCAGCTAGAAAACAAAAGTCTCTCATAATTCAACAACATCTTCTACTATTTTGGAATATTTAATCTGGTCTTTATTCTAATTTTATATTTAAAATATAATGAATTCTTACAAAATTGAATTTATACAAGATGTACAATATTGTAGCTTTTTCTGTTTGTATTTTAGCATTAGCCATGTTACTGAATATTCTTTGAAACAAGACTTTTGTGGGATATCTAGAAGAATACTTTAAAGGCATGCCTTTTTAAGAAAATATAGGTTATAGATGATAATTGTAGAATGAAAGCAAGTTTGTCCTGACATTGAAAGGTACAAGAATTTTTTTCAAAAGTGTCTTATTTCTGAAGAAGTAACTAGATTGAAAGTTTTGAAGTTTTAGAATGACTAGAGGATTTGGATGTTTTCTTGTACAATTAAGTGTGTGTGTGTGTGTGTGAGACAAGGGGAGAAAAAGAAGCTGTTTGAGGTTTTGGAATTCTCAGATAAAACACACTAAGATCTCATGAATAAGCTCTCTTGTCTTTGCTGTCCTTGCTTGACAACCCCTGAAACCTTTTCCTTACTGCCCCTGAAGCCTTAGACATCAAGTCTAATGACAGTAAGATTGCCATCCTAGAATTCAGCTTCCTGAAAACAACAAAGGTGCTGATGTGTTCATCCTGATGAGATCAAGAGTGAGGTTCTTGCATGATTTCTCAAGCAGCTTCTGATCAGCCGGTGGTTTTCTGAGTCTACTTCAAACAGCCTTTTCTTGTGTGGCCAGGGAAGTTGACTGGGGAAGTGGAGGTCTCTGTCCATGTGGGTGCTTGTCCTCTAGGCGGTGGACACTGGTGTGATCGCATGGTGTGAAACAAGGGTTCCTAGGAACCAGAGGAGGCCACACATACTGGCAAACACTTTTCCAATGTCTGCTTCTGTCATTCCTGACGTTATTTCATTGGTTAGAGCACACATCCCAGGGGTAAGCTCAAAGTCACCATTTAGGGGACTACTTAAATCATGTTTTCAGGAAGCAATTGCTACATATATTATTGCCTTCTTTCTAATTTCTGAAATCTATTTCAATTAAGCAGACAAAGCACCAAGTTAAAAAGTTTTAGCAGCTATTAAATTCAGAGTGCTGTGAAATCTATATTGGGGCCAATAAACTTGAATATATTGAAAGTTGTTTATGAAAAAGATCTTGCCATAATATTTCCCCCTTTCGAAGCAAAAACAAAACAAAATGAAACAAACATGAACACAAATCTATGAGATAGATTTTTCTCTCAGTTTTAGTAATATTATTCTAATTATTTGACATATTTAGAATAATGAATGCATGTGTTTTACACAACTGTGATCTACCATGCCAAAAAAGACATTTAAATTCTCATATTTGTCTTGTTATGCCATCTGTTTAAAATTAAAACAACTTATCACACCCCAGAAACTCAACTGATTAGTGTTACATGTATTTTCAGATGAAGACAATTTCTTAAGCATAGGTCATTTTTATTAGCCTCTCATTACACTATACACATAAGTACATGCTTTTTGAAATAGAAATAATGTAATGTTTCAAAATTGTATTTTTAATCAGAATCAATGACAAATACTTTCTCATCAAAGGAAGACAGGACTCTAAATAACATGTGGATACAAGGATTTGTAAATAAGTCTGTTGATGTATGAAATCAATAGGGAATATCCCTTATATATTCAATGGTATCCCAGATTCCCATGTATCTGTGGTGTCCTGTACATATGACTTCTCATACCTCCATCTGGAAAGAATGTGGAGGAAGGAGCCTGACTATTGGAGACAGATACGGGTTAAAATTCTGGCTGTGTTAATTACTGTGTGGCCTTGAATAAAATCTTCTAATTTTCTGTGTTTCCATAGGGATGATGTAGAGTTAAATAAGGCAGCAATGCCAAGGGCAGATTGAAAACCTCAGTGAATGTAGTTGCTTTCCATCTCCTTTCACACTTTCTCTTACTGTTTAGCTTTTAGAATCAACTACTAAAGGCAGTTGAAATTTTTCTGAGAAGCTGCGTGTCAGGCACTGTTTGAAAGCAAGGAGGGAGACGCAGTGTGGGTCTGGTTTGGAGTGAATGTTACTGGCCCAGGTAATCAGCACCCATGCCAGACCCATCTTCTCTCCAGTTTTCCTGTGTTTACTTCTTCAGAGACCTGCTAAATTTTCTTGCATCCTGACAACCAGGTCACTCTGGCCCTAATGCTTATTATTACTCCAAGAAAAAGGCACTCAGGGGTCATATGGAAGACTCAAAAGTACAAAAGCCAAAACCTTGAGTGAGTTTACGGATATGCAATTGCACGCAGCACCTCCAGAAAATGATGGGGTGAGGAGGATGGAAGCCTGTACCTGTCCATTCTGCACAATTCCAGGGATGCTGCATAGAAGTTTTTATGTCTCTGGGATTTCAATTTGACTTTTCATGAAACATTTGATGGCTTAATTTTTCAGTGGGTCAGAATCAAAAAATGTGTTAACGCAGCCATGCTGCTAGCCTGAGAGAATCCAGGGGCAAGCTAATTAGGACTAAAGAGGTGAGATTGAGAAAAGGGTGTGTCTGGGTACTGTCACGGGGTGAAGTCCCTACATGGAAGGTGGCAGGTTGGAAATCTGCACTGTAACAAGCCTGTCAGGAATCAAGGACAACTCCACAGAACAATTAGAATTAACGTTTTTCTCTGACATTTATCAAAATCTTTGCTCACATTTTAGTCTTTGTAACTGAGGCTGTGGTTTTGTCTCAGAATTTTGCAAGTTGTTGCCTAACTTCAAACATCAGTTTGTAAGGCATGAACGTCCTGCTGCAAGCCTAAAGCAACTGGGTCTTTTCAATCCTCCTACCCATAGGAATCCTAGATTTTTCCATTTGAATGACAATTACATATTTTGAAATCCACACATACTATGCAAATCCTAAATGTATTCCACTGATGTAAGAATTCAAGAAAATATTAAGTCCTTTATGGTAAATAACATCTGTTTCAATGAACTTCAAAACATTTCATTGTTTTTCTATTTTATTCTTTTCCTAAAACTCTCTAAATCTAACCAAAGATAACAGACACTCAGATTTAGATTCTATTCTATTTCTGAACAGAAGCTCAGAGGAAACCAAAAAGTTAAAAGTATCATGATATCTACTAAGGTATAATGTAATTATATCTCTGGTTTCCTGTTCCCATCAAATCCTTATAGATATTTATATATCAGAAAGACACTTCTTCCCAAACAATTAATTTTTGTAAGTAAATTAGAAACATCAAAATATATCAATATGGGTAAAAGCTCACTGGTGGATTGCTGATTGAGAAAATTAATAACTGACATTTAACAAGAAAAAGATATGTTAGAAAAACAGCATTTCTTTCTGAATTGCTTATCCACTTTTCTAATTAGAGGCACAAACTGGAATATTTCTTATTGCATATTTTAATATCATCCATTTGATTTGAACTTAGTAAATGAATGTACGAACTACTGTAGCATATTTACAGAGCAATCCAAAAGAGGGAAAGCAACAGAGAGACATTATCAGCAGGAAAGTGGAAAACAAAAGGAAAAAGATTGTGATACACATCCTCTCCTACCAGTGTCCTGGGCACTGTGGCCTTCCTACAATTTTCTTCCATGAGAAACAAAGAGAGTGTGAACAATGGAGCTGTTCCTCTATCTTTTCCCTTTCTTTCCACAACACAGACACATATTTTGTCTACTGCTAATTTTAGCTTCTTTCTTTCGTATGTTTCTGCAGAACTCTAGGCCAAGCCCTGACCTTGTCTAACCTTATTAAAAGTGGCTTACCTGCCACTTCTGGGTTGGAGGAGGGTGGCTTGCAGGAAAATGATGTCAAAAACAGTTCTGCAAAATGGAGAGGGTTCTTGATTCTACCATGCAAGTGTCATCTGTTAGATCTTAATGACCCAAGAGCATCTGTTGCTGTAATTAGAGGCCAGTGATACTGGGCACTCTGACTGGCCTACTCACAAACCTGGGCATGGCAACATTTGCCTTGGCTTATTGCAAGAAGAGAGACTTACAGTCAGAGAGTCAGGGCTCAGATACTGCTTCTGCTTTTGCTCATAAATGTCTTCCTCTATACCTTTTTAACTTTGAAGAATACTCTTTGCTTGTTTAGAAATACTAGAAGTGGTGTGGCTTCTCCTTTCCTCTTATGACTTTAAGTTTCAGAGTTCTTCTATTTACTAAATAAAGCCCATGTTGTAACCCATTTTTACTTCACAATATTAAGTAGTGTTTCTGCTCCCTTAACTGAATTTGGATCTTTGAAATCTCCTCATTGACAGCCATATCCTTGGGTAACGACTGGACATTCTCAGATCACATTCTTATCTGCTCCTACTTTGGTATTCTGTTCTTTTCAGTGCTTCAGAAGTGGGACAAACATAGGATTTAGAACAAGGATAAAATCAAATATTCAAAATCTATCTTAACAGTAGTTTCAATACCTCAAGAAAACTAAATCTGACTTAAAATCTCTGAGGAAAATGAGAGGGATTTTCTTTCATTTATGCACTGGATAATAAAAGTAAAAATTTAACTCCATATAGTCTCTCTCTAGCAGTAAAATGCTAAATCAAACTCTAATAAGTTAAGATAGAAGGGTATAGAGAAGTAAAATGTTTACTCCCACTGGTTGAAAAGAAATTTTGACATTTTAGAAGAAATGCAGTATTTCATTTTATTGATATGAAGAGATGGTATTAGATCAGTGATGTCCAACAGAAATATAATATGAACTTGACAAATGAGTTTAGGTTTTGTGGTAGCCACGTTAAATACTGAAAAGAAATAAGTAAAGTTATTTTAATAATGTATTCTTACCTAATTAAATATGTTTTAGCAATATATCTAATATATTATCATACTTTATGATAAAATAATCTATTTAGACCCTGTGTTTAAAGACATTAAATAGGGATTGATTCATTGAACTGTAGAACTTTTGAATCCTACAACATGCTAATTTGAAGGATGCATGCTGATTTGTGGGTCTGTAAGCACAGTGGAACGGTTTCCAATCTTAGCTCTATTAATGTTCCAAAATGTCAACCCACTAATATTTTGTTGTGGGGCTTTCCTGCATTTTGTAGTATTTTGTGCTCTACTTACTAGGTGCCAGTAGCACCTCTTCCCTACCACTATACTGGTCTGGATAACACACACACACACAAATCACTCTAGACATTGTCTTTTGGTACAAACTTCTGCCCCCACCACCTCAAGGAGATAGAGTATAGGACCTGACTGCATTTATTTATTCACATCTACTAACTACATGGGTCCACATCTTCAATCCAATTATTAATTGAAACTTACATCCATGTTTATGAACTGACTAGTTAGTTTATAAAATGTTTTAGATCTCTGGACATTATGCTGTATTTAACTGGAACAAAACATAAACATATATACTCAGTAGTTAAATTAATGCTGCAATTGAAAGGAATACTAATAGTCTAGATAGACTTGGGTCCTTGAAGACTTAGAGTCTGACCCGCACATCTGAAAACCTTTTCCCAAAATGTCTTATGTGTCCTGAAAACATCCCATCTCACTTTGCCTTCACACAACCTGGTCCTTTGTTCACATGTGGTAAGCTATCTATTGCTCCTGAAAGCCTTACTTTTTTTTCTTTCCTTTCCTTGAGCAGTAATAAAATTTCCAAATTGCCTCAGCAAACCCTAATATTTCATTTGCGTAATAAGCTTCCATGTGCATGTTAACTGCACATCTGATTCTTTCCTTTCCTGCAAAACTATGGCTCCCCAGGGTAAAGGACTTTGTTGACTTTTAATACTTACTATGGATCAAGGAAACTTATTTGTAATAGAATGTTTACTAAATAGTTGACAACTAAAGCTGAATACTTTTGTTTTACAAAGTGCTTGTTAGCACAAAGTTTTATTGTTTCCCAGTTTTACCTCGTATTCATCCCATTCTTTACTTGACTTCATTTATGCACAAGATTAGACTGGATTGAACAAATGGACAAAAAGTGATGAATACACAGGTCCTATCCTTTAAAAAATCATAATCTAATACTACTGTTTCTCAACTTGAGAAGATTCTATCTACAGTGGACATTTAGTAATACCTAACGGCATTTTTTTTTAAATTTTCACATTTGGGGTGAGTTTCTACTGGCATCCAGTGAGTTGTAGTAAAGGATGGTACTAATAGTCTACAAAATATAGGTCAGAGCTCCACAACAAAGAAGTATTTGTCTTAGAATGCTAATAATGCTGCAGTGGAGATGGTTGGAAAGAGAAGAGCAAGTAAACCAATAGTTTACTAGAAAATGATGCATGACAAGAGAGTGTTAAGATGCCGTGATGGCTTACAAAAGGGAAAATGATTCAGAGCATATGACTGCAAGGCGGAGAGAGTTCCCTAAGGAGCTGACACAGTCATGGTATGCAACTTGGGAACCATCAGTATGTGAGTAAAGCACAAGGAATTGGTTACCACCAGCAAGAGAGTGCGCAAATAGTGCTGAGAGCTAGGGTGGAGCTCCAGGGAAGCCGAATGTCCAATGGAAGCCCAGAAAGCAAAGCCTGCAGAGGAGATGTAGGAGGAGCAAGAAAGGTACATGGCACAGAAAGCTGTTGGTTTAAGGGAGAGAATTAGCAGTTATGAGCAAGATAAACACAAAAAGCTATCTTTCACATCGGGAAAGACATCACTGATAACTTCAAGGTGTGAAATCTCGGTGTATAGAGATCTTAGAAATTATGGAAGACAGAATGTCCTAGACAGAGAAGAGAATGAGAGGGAGGATGAGTATGGATTTGTCTTCAGGGAGAGTGCTTATGATTTTTAGTAGAAGAGAAAACCTGAAAATAGTCTAACAGTTTAATAAAGGATGTATTTCAATTGTTATACTGAAATAATATACAATCACAAATAGGTATGTTTTTGAGAGAGAGATACTTCAGACTGTGGGAAAATGATCACAGTATGTGAAAAGACTAAGATTCAAACTGTGATAAGCTACTGTATTTTCATAGGTAGAAAAGAAAATTAAAAATTCCGTGATATTAAATATTAACTGTTGTTACCCCTGTGTGGTTGATACTATGGGCAATTACCCTTCTCTTCCTTGAAAATAAATCTGCAAATGTTCTGATAGAAGCATGTATGAATCTTAAAGTCAGAACAAAAGAAAGCAAAAAGAAGTTTGGTTGAGAAAGTACAGAGAAAGTTTTGGCAATAACTTGAAGGGGACACAGACAAGGGGAAGGAGCGTGTGCGTGATGTGCGTGAATACGCGCATGTGAGTCCATATTTGAGTTGGAAGCGAGGAGAGCATTTTTGTACGTTGAGGGGAAAGAGCTGGTGCAGCGCCAGAGGTTGAAGATACAGGTTCATGGTGATTGATGGAGCACCTCCCTGAGGGAGCCAGAGGGATGGAATCCAGATCACAGGTGGTGGGATTAGCCTTGGCTAGGAGGAGAGACATCACTTCAACTGAAAAATGAGAAAAAGAGGTAAGGATGGATCTGGGTGCTGATAAGAGGGTAGAGGAGGGGCAGGAAGTTGAGGGAGTTGCTGTCTGTTGGCCTCTATTTCCTTTGTGAAGCAGAAGGTGAGGTCATTTGCTGAGTGGGGTCAAGGGTTTAAGGAGAATGATGGGGATTTAGGAGGGCTGCTGAAGAAAAAGAGGGAGGAAGGAGACTTGGGACGCATAGATTGCCCAGCTGTGTTGCGAGGCCGGCTCTGGCTGAAGACTGAATTTTTAACAAAGGATGTCTATTTGTATAGACTTAATGGCTTTCTTTAGCAGCACGTGGCAATAGTAGTTTAAAAATAAAGTAAATGGTGATCCTGAACATAGGTTGCAGATTTTGCCAAAACAGCAAGACTGAGCATCAGGGCCTTCTGCATGACACCCTGCAGACACACTGTTTTCAGTGCCTGAGATGAGAAAAGCTAGAATTTGTACTGGAAGGCAACAGAAATGAAGCCATGGAAGGACTTAAGAGAGTAAAAGTGACATGAGATCTAGAAGCCTGTATGATAGGAAAGAGAGAGTGAGAGAACTTTATTAATGAGAAGCTATGACTGTGGATGGATTATGGAAGGTAAGGCTCTAGGGAAGAGAGTATCAAGGGAGTTGGAGGTATAAGGAGCTGGGGTTTGTGCCACGTCCCCTGTTAGTATGGCCATGGGACTGTAAAAGAAGCACAGCTACTGGTTGGATGTGGTACCCTGAAGCACTTAAACCGCCCCCCCAACAAACAAAAAACCCAGAAATGTATAGAGTTCCTTTCTTTACACACACACACAGACACACACACACACACACATACACAATGTGATTTAAAAATACAGTGAATGTTTAAATTCAAAATAGTATTACAGTAAATGACACATTGCCATAAATCCCCTCAAAACACTGCTGCTTGCTTTGAACACACTTATCCCATTGTTTTTGCTGCTTTCTGAAGCAGTTCTGTGAATTCATTTTTGTCTTTAGTTGCATTGTCCTGGCTGCTTCAGTGTCCTGAATTGATTGAAAATGTTTACCTTTCATGTTCATTTTGAGTTCAGGAAAGAGCCAGAAGTCCCACAGTGCCACATCTGTTGAATAAGATGGTGACGACACACTTTAATGTTTTTACAAGCGCGGTTTTCCATTGGATGGCACTCAGGAGCAGCGTTTGCAGTATTTTTGATCACGCCTCAAAAAGACATGAAAGAAGATTTACAGAACTGCTTCAGAAAGTGGCAAGAATGATGGGATATATTATGTGCTCTTTATGTGTACAGTCAGTTCTTCATTCATGGGCTTATATCCATGGATTCAACTAATGTATGATCAAAAATATAGTTTTTTAAAATTGCATCTATCAAATATGTCTAGATATATTTTCCTATCAATATTGCCTGACTAGTATAGTGTAACAACTGTATACTTACATAGCATTTACATTCTACTGGCTATTATAAATAACAAATGATTTCAAGTATATGAGAGAATGTGTCAGGATTATATGCAACTACCATTTTATACAAGAACCTTGAACATCCTCAGGTTTTAATGTCTGAGGGGATCCTGGAACCACCCCACATGGGTATCAAGGGACAACTGTGTGTCATTTGAAGTGCTATTCAGAAAATAACTTGGATGTTAAAACAGACTCCCAAAAAAGTGAAAAGAACACTAGATCTTGTTTTCAGGCTAGATGTTTAATTGCTCTTTGTCCTAACAAGTGACATTCATATTAGCACAGCTAATTTTCCCATTGGTAAAGTGGATTAAATTGTATCTACTTAATAAGCATTTTTATGAACTAGATTAAAATTTAAGATCATATCTGAGAGTTTTAAAAAGTTCAAACATGGTTTAATTCATCTTTTCAACAAATGCTGATTCACTGAACAGCATTATATGTTTGTGTGTACGATTAGGGAATATAATTGTGAACAGACAGCTACATTCTTCTCCCTCCCATGTTTAGAATCACTAGGGATTATTTAAGGAATCATAGTAAAAATACTTTTGTGTTTCTTTGAGACAGGGTCTCACTATGCAGTTCAGCCTAGCCCTGAGCTCACTTTGTAGCCTAGGTTGGTCTTGAACTTCCAACAATCCTCCTTTTTCAGCCTCCCGAGTCCTGGTATTACAGGTGTGTGCCACCACACTCAGCTTCATAGTAAAAATAATTTGGAACCCTTCTTGCCCAGAAATTCTATTTCTTACCCCACCCTATGATTTACATATTCTTCTAAGGACCATTTAGACAAAAGGTCTCTTGAGAAATATCAGACAAGAAAGATTTTAAATATTTATGATCATAATTTTTGTATGTTTCATCTTCTGCATTTTTTATGTTTAATTGTTTGAAATCTTGAACAGAAGTTTTATAATCTGTCAAAATAATTATTCCACATCCTTGTATACACATGCACACTTACACCTACATGCACATAAATATACACGCAGAGATACAAGCAAACATGCATAATACACACATACACATCCTGGTAAGAAAAAAATTCATGCATAGTTGAAGCCCAAGGAAGATTAAATATTCAGAATATTGGCTCATCAACATTCAGCATATTGAAGAAAGTGTCTATATTAATACATCTCTTCATCTAGCAGATGGCTGGCACTCATATCTTAGAGTTGAAACCACATCAACTGCTTTTTGATAAGCAAAGTGAAATTTTACATGCTATGCCCCTAACAAGGGAAGCACTTGAGTTTATGTCACAACAAGAAACACATGGAATAGAAAAAAACTCAGTGCAGTGCGTTTTATTGCTTTACTGCTCAATAATGAAGATTAACCAACTGTACTTATTTATATAGGTAAATAATTATGAACTATAAACTACATAATGCAACATATTTCAAATTTGTGTACAGATTATGACTTCCTAAAATTAACAATTTACTTTATGCATAATATGACTATTCTCTGCAGACACAGTAACAATTGTTAGTATCTCTGAGTGCTTAGAATATGCCTTATGATGTGTTAAATATTTTAAGTGGAACATCTCATTTAATGTTAACAAAAAGTTCTATATCATAATGCCATTAGTATTCAGAATTTGAAAATTCAAGAATTGGAGAAACTGAGGCTTCAAAGTTTTAAGTAAAACCATATGCCTATAATCCCAGCTACCCTGGAGGCTGAGACAGGAAGATTGCAAGTTCAAAGAAAGACTGGGCAATTTTGGGAGACTGTCTTACAATAAACAAGCCAATGGATGAAGATACATAACTCAGTGGTAAAGTGAGTGTACTGGGTTCAATCCCCAGTAAAAGGAAAAAAGAATCTAAGTAACTTGCTGGTCATTTAATGGCTCCTCATTACCCCCAGGTAGGCAGAGATAGGGAGAATATCCATTTATCTTTCAATTTAACTGGTCATGTAGAGTCTACCTAAGTATCTCATGGCTCCATCTTCCTCTCTCCAACCCAGCCAGTGCTAAACTTTTCCTGTCTGTTGCTGGTAGTCTGACTCCCTGAGTTTATTTGTGACTAGTGGTTGTTCAGTGGTTACAAATGAATTCATATTAGTGTTGATTGCCAGCCTTCTGTTGTCATAACAATTCTTTACACAGTAACTCTGGATCAGGAGCTGACTCACTGTCTCATACTTCTGAGTATCCCTTGAGGGAGACTCACATTTTTAGGAATGAATCTGTGCTCACTGACAGCCACCCGCGCTTGCTGTGAGCTGCCACACTCACCACCACTGTCCCCATCCAGTTGCTGCCTCCCGGATCCTCAGAGCTTTACAATTCCCAGGGTGCCAGTGAGGTTCATATCCTAGGTCCTCAGTGATACTTTCTGTAAAAACTATGAATGTCATCCTTCAAACTCTATTCTATTTTGCCACCAGATGTCCCAAAGGAACAGTGTTATGCTACGGTGTGTAAAAACAGCTCTCTCACCTTTTGTTTGTCTCCAAACTCACATAACCGTTCAGAGGGACTCAGCAGAGAGCAGACTTGTTCGGTGTTCTTCATTCCCTGTCATTCCCATCGCTTCTCTTATTTCGCACCAAATTTCCTCCTCTTTCATTTAGTAAAAGTAGGCAACCAAACAAACACAAGTCCAACTTAACCAATATAATTTCCAGAGGACATAGAGGGTTGGTGGCAGGATAAAAGATATGTGGTTCTCCACACACCACTGACTGCTCATGGCTCATGGGTTTTGCCTGCAACCAGTGTTTGCTTCCTAGTTCAACTAAAATGAGGTGCATTAATTGTTCCTTAATGCAGATACAATCATGTGTTCCACTCCTTTAAACGTATCAGTGATTCCTCATTGTCTGCAAGGTGAAGTTAAAACTCCTAAAGATGGTTGCCAAGATATTTCTTTAAGACACTCAGTTTTTTCTCCTCCTAATTTTATGACCACAGTCTTCTCCATCTACCTTATTTGAAACTCCATCTTTGAGAGAAATAATGAGCTCTTGCCTGCAGAATTATTGAACAGACAAATAGCCACATGCTATTGTAGAAGACCATGTTTACCAGACCTGCACTTCTACAAAAAATGCTTGTTTCTTAATGCCTGCTGAAAAGTAGAAACAGCTGCTTTTTACTAAACACATAATTTTAAATCCCAGGTACCACCAATAACAAACTTAGTTCTTATCTAAGTATTATGAAAATGTTTTAATATTTACTCAAATGGTGAAAAAAATAAATGAATCACCAAGCAGATGGAAAATAATGCCAGTAAGTTCTAAGTATTGCAGTCATTAGAAATAAGTAAGTTAGAAATAAAAACTAGTTGAATTTGGTGATAAACATTTTAAATATATTTATTGCACATTTTAGACTGATAAACATTGTTTTCAAGAGCAATTTCAATACTTTACAAATCATAGTATGTGCATAAGAAAAAAATTTAAGGAAGATGAAATAACTTTTAATTCAAAGAATTTATTCATGTAAGTCTGAAACCATTTTAGAGAGATTTACTTTGTTTCTACCTATTCTATTAGAACTGAATCTGTTATACTAGTATAGTAACAGAGAAGACTTCCAACTAAATTTAGAGCATTCTCTGATCGTATTATCCATTTGTCCTCTATTCCATTTGATGACAATAACTAAAACCCAATAGCTTAAGTGAATCCAGCTTGATACTAAAACAACGGAATTTGTGTGACAGGACTTCAGAGTTTCAGATGTCCTATTCAGTGAGCAGCAATTCCTAAAATAATTATGAGAAGTGAATAGAATAAGAAACATTTCGTTTTGATACATGTGAACAGTTTATAGCAATTTGCGAGATCATTTAGCATAATCTACACATCTTTGGTTATTGTGGGCTGTTACTTATTTAAACTGTGTTCTTAGGATAATAGTTTTATAATAAGAATCATAGGTTAGTTGCTAAAAATTATCAAACCAAGAGACTAACTACAAGGAATATTTCAGAAGCTAATCATCGGAAAGTATATAAGAAGAGAGGCAAAAAGAAATATGTGAGGGTGTATACATTAATTAAATTGATGTAGCCATTGCACAGTTTGTACATTTGCCAAAACATAAATCACAAACGTGTATAATTCTTACTTTTTAATTAAAATAAATTTTAATATAAGAATAGAAACATAATAGAGTTCAGAGAGCTTTTTTTTATCACCCTAATAATTTTGCATGACATTAAACAGTAAAATATAATAAAAATACATACAAAGCTAAATATGTGTATATTTTTTTTTTTTTTTTTTTTTGCGGCACCGGGGATTGAACTCACAGCCTCGTGCCTGCTAGGGCAGGCACTTAAGCCACTGAGCCAAACTCCCGGTCCTATGTGTATAATTTTGGATAAGGAGCTAAATAAGCCTGGCAGCTGAGAGGTGCTGCGTTAGGTGGTTGCTGACACGGGCAACACTGAAATGACAATGATGTCTAGGACAGAATCATTAGTCATGGAGACCACAATGAAGTTAGAAGACTGGCCCAACAACCTGTGCATTTTGTAATAGAGTCAATTTAAGTGTTAAAAAAGAATTTAAAAAATAAGAATGTTTAATGTTCTTAACCTATACTCGAGTTTAAATAACAATACTAATTAGATTAATGCTTTTGCAGTAAACCATTTGTTCCAGAAGAAAAAATAGCCATCACCTACACATCATTGCTCCATTTTATATTTTCTGAGTGTTTAAATATATTTTTTCTTAATTTGTACATTAGTAAAATGGTAGAGGTGGAGTATAAACCCAGGAGAGTATTTCTGGTTGTTATTTTGTTTTGTTTTTTGAATCTTATTAATAACTTTAATTAATATATGATTAAGCAACCTACTGTCCATAAATGTAGGTTATTATTCTGCTAACATCATCATCTCAAAACGTAAATCTAGTCTTATCAACTCTATCTAATATACAACCTCCAAGTCCAAATTCCTAGAAGTGAAAACCGTTTGTTGACTTACCATTGCTCTTAGGATTAAGATTCAGCCTTTTTGACAGGATGAAAACACCACATGGTCTTCTCCCTTCTGCCTCTTTACCCTAGCTTGAGCAAGCTGCTTCCTCTCACTATGGTAGCCATGCTGTCCTGCCCTGTTTTGTGGTATCGACAGTGTGCCTTACAACCAGAGAGGCACTTCCAGATGGTGTTCCCTCCACATAAAACATTCTTCCCACTCTGTTTGCCAAGCTAAATCTTTCTCATCTTTCATCTTTTGACTGAAATATCACTTCCCTGGAGAATCTCAATCAATCTCTCTCTCTCTTTCTCTCTCTCTCTCTCTCGTGTGTTTTCATTTTTTGTTTTGCAGCACTATGGAATGAACTCAAGGTCTTTGCACTGAGTTTATACATCCATACATTCCTAGCCTTTTATCTTTATCTTTATTTTTATTTTTTTTTAAACGTGGTCTTGCTAAATCACTAAGTTAAGTTTCCTGGGCTGGGCTTGAACCTGTGATCCTCCTATTTCAGACTTCCAGAGTACTGGAATTACACATGTATGCCACCATTCCCAACTTAGAGAAGCTTTTTTGACTGCTCTTAAATTACGACGTGGTTCTGGCCCTTCATAGATCTTCCCCAGTGCCATTTCACATTTATTGTATGGAACTTTGATGCACATTTCTCTTCTTCATTATCCTGTCAGTTCCCTTCAGAGGAGTGGTTATATCTATTTTGCTCATATTCATATCTTCTACTTTCTAATACAGAACTTTAATAAATATATAAAGTGATGAATGGTTAATTCAACTGGAATCAACAATTACAGAATTATTTGAAATTACAAATGCTTCATTTATGACATTAGTTTTTACATGTGAAGAAATCCTTAAGAAATGCTTCCTTTCCAAAATTACAATATTTTGAGATCCATTATGCTACATTCATCACAGCAAAAGTATCATAGTACTATTGTTAAATATGTGATTGTGGAGGAAGCAAGCAATTTTAAACACTGATGTGCAGTGACAAGCATTTATTTAAGATGTTTCTTTGCATGCTATGGGTAGAGCTGTGCGCATTCTCAAACACTTGATCATTTTAAAATGAAAATGTTCTTTTTAAAGAGAGTGTTTGTAGTCAAACGTCTAAACAAAAACAAATTGAACAATGGTCTCTTTGTTTTGTCTTTTTTTTTTATTTGTTTGTTTTTTGTTAGCTTAACATTTACCAGGGTTTTATCACTAACTGGCTTCTATTTCAGTAACAAAAGAGACTTGAAATTTCATGCCTTTGACCTAGACATACTTTAGGAAAAAGGGTGAAACAGAAATAAACTCAAATACTATTTTGAGTTTGACATGTTTGATAACTTGTGTACAAGCAATTGGATCTAGAGTCTAGCGGTGAAATATAAGTGATTCTCCTATGTTGAGTAAAATGTTTTCTCAGGCTGAAAGGGTGTCAAGGTTAATGCTTGATTCTGCAAGAATTCTTATCCTACTCGACTCAATTTATTTTATATCTGAATCCATACACAGGTTTAGAAAATCTATCATGACCTACTATCAATGTTAAAACTATTATATTAACAGAGAAACCTAGAAGTTGTAATCATTGGGCTTTTATTATAGCAACTTGATTTTTTTTTCTTAGAGCTGTGCTTCATATTATTCTTTTAAATTAATGACCCCCTTGATGAAAGCCGTGGACTGTCTTCAGAAAAGCTCACAGGTGCACATTCTCATACAATTAGGCAAAGAATTTCAGGAGTTTTACATTCACTAGGATTCTCCCATGGATCCTAGACTGAGAACATCTATTCAAGATAAATCCATCCAACTCATGTGTCTTAACCAGCCATGATTTATATTGCTTGTCATCTCCCTTATTATGATTTATTTTATATCTGTACTGTAATTATCAAAAGGGAGAAATAAAGGAAATGCTCAAGAGATTCATCATATTCAAACAAAACCTCTTCTTTCCCCCCTTTATCTTCAGGCTATTATTTCTAGCCAGGAGCTCTATTGTTCTTCCTGTTCTGTTCATTGGCTACCAACCAGACAGAAGATGCTAGTCTAGGCCATTGTATAATTTCATCTTCCTCTAGGCTGTTACAAAATTAAAATAATTTCAATCTGTTCTCTTGAACATTTTTTTCTACAGGCGATTTTAAAAATGTAGAAGCTGAAAAGCAATTGAAGAAACAAAAATATCCCTTGGTTTTTTTTTTTTAAACTTTTCTATTGTGAAAGAAATTAGTCATTGTGGACTAGTCACTTATTTAATTTCAAAATTTGAATGTGGTTTCTTTTGTATTCAGTAGTGGTGCAAATTTTCCATCAATTTAAAGGGTTCATTTTCCAAGAATTCTCTAACTAGCTGGATCTTAAACATTTCTAAAGCAACCATCTTTTCAGAGATATAAATGCAAAGTATGACAAAAGCAGTAATTTATTTTCTCCAGGAACCCTTATATCAGAACGTATTTACAATTCTACCTGAGCTACTTGTAAACTCTGTCCAAAGGGTGGTAACTTTTACCAATATTCTTACCCAATTGAGGAAAAATCTTGTTAAATAGTTTCAGCCTCACAGTAATTCAATACAGTATTAGAGAAAAAAGAAACCCTAAACCTTAACCCAGAATCATGGGGATTAAGTGACTCCTACTCCTTCTCTGACTGTCTACACATATAACCGCTGTTACTTTTCAATTCGATTCCCACCGATTGTGCAGGTGATACTTAGGTGAAAGTTCTGTAGGATTTAGTTACTCACACCCCCGCTTGGTGAGTCAGATTGTTGTTTATGGAGTCCTCATGATGTGAATATGAGGATAGTATCTGATATGCAGTAAGAATTTTACTTCTTTTTAGTGTGTGTGTGTGTGTGTGTGTGCGCATGTGCACATTTGTATATTGTCTTTGCTGGCATGAAAAACATGGTCGACGACGTCTCATGTTTGGAATAAAAACTAGAGAAGAAGGAAGTGCCTCATGCTTACTGAAAGTGTCCACTGAGTATGCAGAAGACAGTATTTCATCTACCTTGAGTCTGACCTCTGCTACAAGGGACACCACTCGGCAATGAAAGAACATTGGCAGAAAATACAGCAGTGAGCACATTCTGCTGCTGTTGAACTCAGCTTTTCCTGCACATTAGAGTTCAGAAATGCTGCCATTGCCATGGAAAAGGAGTAATAACAAACATCCTTACACGTCTGTTGAAAGACCATTTATCTTCTTAAATTTTTTAATACAAAAGGAACGTGTCACCTTCCAATTTGTATGCATTTGTCTACAACTCCTTATCACAAGAAAAAATACTTTGGCATAAATATATGTATATTTTTATAATTGCATAGACACAGAAAGACAAAAACATGCAAGTACATAAATATATTACTGTATCAAGGTGCTATGTTATAAAATACACACAAAAACTGAATTAATAAAGATTAGATAAAAATGAAATATTATTTTAGCATAAATGTTATTTTGAGGTAAAAAAATGAACTTTTTACAATACAATGAACAATATCCTTTTGGCAGCTCTATTAAAATATAATTCCTGATTTAGTTTAGGGTACAATTCAGTGATTTTTCGTATAGTCAGCAAAGACATGAGCATCCCTGTAGTCAACTTTAGAACACTTTCACCACCCCCAGAAGAGGTTGTATATCCATTAGCTTAAGTTTCACATATCCCCCACAACCTGACACAACTACTAATCTACTTATTGTCTCTATAAGTTTGTCCATTGTTCATTGTTTATATGTGTTCTGTGATACGTTAACTGCCTTCTTTCACTTAGCTTGTTTTCGAGGTTCACCCATGCAATAGAATCAGCATTTTTCTTTATATGGCTAGAAAATATTCTATTATGTGGATATACCACATTTTACTTATCCATTCTTCAACTGATGGAAACTTGAATTATTTCTACTTTGGGTTATCATGAATACTAGTGCTATGAAAACTCATTATAAAGTTTTGTGCAACAATATTTTTCAATAGGTGAATACTGCTGAAATTACTAATTCATGTAATAACTTTTCATTTAATTTTCTGAGGAATTGCAAGCTGTTTTCCAAAATGGATACACTATTTTGTAATCTCATCAGCAGTATATGAAATATACAATTTCTCCACATCCTCCCCAACATTTGATATTATCTCTTTCTAAAAAAACCAGTCTAACCCATGTGATATTTTATCTCTTTGTGGTTTCGATTGGTAAAACTCTAATGGCTAAAATATGGAGCATGTTTTCATTTGCTCAGTATTTTTAAAAGACATGTCTATTGAGAAACTTTACCCATTTTAATTTAGTTTCCTTTTTATTACTGACTCCTGAGTTGTAAGAAAACTCTCTATATTCTGGATAAAAGTTTTATCTCACATATGATTTTCAAATATTTCTGACTTGGGAATTATCTTTTCACTCAATAAGTATCCTTTGAAACATAAATTCTTCTAACTTCAGTGAAATCTTATTTTTCTATTATTTTGGACCTTTGTTCTTTAGGTTTTTTATCTAAGATTATTTAGTCCTGTTTTTATCTTGAGAATTCCATAATTTCAGATATTACCATTAGTTGGAGTTAATTTGAGTGTATGGTACAAGGAAAGCCTTCAGTTTTATTCTTTTGCAGATAGGTACGTCTGTTACAGAGTTCTCCCAGTTCCATATACTGAAAAATCTTTAACAGTGGAAGAGTGAAAAAAAAATTTTTCCCATTGAACTGTTTTGTCATCTTTTTTGAAAATCAGTTGTAAGGGTTTCTAGAATCTCAGTTTAATTCAGTTGATTTATGAGACATGATGAAAATACAGTGAACGTTTTAAAAGATATTGTTGCTAATCCTCCTCAAAAAACACCCCTTCTCTTCAAACACACTTATCCAATCCTTTTTGCCACTTTCTGAAGCAGTTCTGGAAGTTCTCTTTCATGAATGTCTTTAGTTGTGTGATCATGGCTGCTTTGCTGCCTCAACTGACTTAAAAAGTTTACCTTTCATGGCAATTCTGATTTTCTGGAAGAGCTAGAAGTTGCACTGTGCTAGACTGGGTCAATAAATTGGATAAGAATACATCATAATGTTTTTATTTAACAGAAATTGCTATAAGTGTTCGATCAATGTAACATGATCATAAAAGAGTTAACGTTTAAATTTAAAAATTTATTACAGTAAGACACATTGCTATTAATCCCTCTTGCTTTGAACATACTTAGCCCTCATTCTATCTTTTACTGCGATAAGGTTTTTGATTTTTTCCCTTTAAACATTCACAATACATTTTGATCATCCATTGTGGATGCCCATCTTTATGTAAAGACCATACTGTTTTGACTATGGTAGCTATATCATAAATCTTGAATCTGATTCCTCTTCCTACCATAGTATGTCTTCATTGGATTTATACTATGTGACCCTTGATGTAGAAACTGGATGTAAATGCTACTGTCAATTCATCTTTCAATTACTAGTGTAGTTTACTTAATTTCTTGTGTTTTTATTTTAAAACTAAGTATATACATAAGTTCCTATTTCCTATTGTTTCTTCTCCTGAAAGGGATTTCTTTCTGGAATCTCTGGTACAACACATGGGCTTGTACCTATTGATGTGTACAAATTTTTAAGTGTGCATATTTAAGTGTTTTTTCTTTTGTTTCAAATTTTCAACTCACATTTCTAATTCATATCCTTCTGCATTAATTTCTTAGTCTTTTCAAGTATCATTGTTTTCCCACTGAGATGAAGGCATGATAATATGTTTCTTAAGTGTCTACATATGAGAAAAAACATGTGATGTTCATTTTCTGTTTCAGATATTGTGATGCTTCCAGCTTTGCTCCTTTTGGCCAATATTACTCAGGCCATTCTGGACCTTTTTTTGCCTCCATATGAATTTTAGTAGGTTTTTTCCTAGTTCTATGAAAAATGTCATTAGTATTTTGATGGGAAATGCATTGAATCTTCTGATTTCTTTGGGTAGTACGGACATTTTAAGAATATTAATTCTTCCAATCTCTGAACATAGGAATTCTCTCAGTTCTCTACCGGCAGCTTCAATTTCATCAGTGTTTTATAATTTTCATTGCAGATGTCTTTCGGTTCCTTAGTTAAATTTATTCCTAGTATGCTTTACCTTATTTAATTTTATTTGTGGCTGTTGTGGATAGGATTTCATTCATGATTTTTTTTCTCTACAAATTCATTCTTGATAGGAGAAGCTACTGATTTTTTATGTTTGTTTTGTATCCTCTGCTTTACTAAATTTGCTTATCAATTCTTATAATCTTTTGGTAAAGTCTAGGTTTTTCTGTGTGTACCATCTGCAAATGGGGATAATTTGACTTGCTCCTTTCCTATTTGTATGCTTTTGATTTCTTTCTCTTGCTTGATTGCTTTGGCTAAAACTTCCAGCAATAATTGAATAAGAACTATGAGAGTGAACACGCTTGTCTTGCACCTACTCTTAAAAGAGATGCTTTCAGTTTTTCCCGATTCAGTATGTTGGCTTTGGGTTTGTCATTTTATGGCCTTTAAGATGTTTAGGAATGTTCCTTTTATACATAATTTGCTCAGGGCTTTTACCATGCAAAGATACTGAATTTATCAACTGCTTCTCGGCATCTGTTCAGATGATTATGTGTTATAGCCTTCATTCTATTCATGTAATATAAATGTGTGTTGAACCATTCTTATATCATAGGAATGAAATCTATCTGGTTATTGTCTATGATTTTTTGATGTGCTGTTGAATCCAATTTGCTATGTTTTGTTGAAGATTTTTGCATCTATGTTAAGCAAACTTGTTGGTCTGCAGTTTCATTTCAGTGTGTGTGAGTGTATCCCCTTGTGACATTTTGATAATAGGGCAATGTTGGCCTTACAGAAAGAGTTTGGAAGAGTTTTCTATCCCTTTAAATTCTGTGGCATAGTTGAGAAGCAATAGTGTTAGTTGCTTAAAATTTTAGTAAAATTCAGCAGTAAACCTATTCAGCCCCTGGCTTTTCATTGTTGGGAGGTTTTTAAATTATTGATTCAGTATCATCACTTACTATTTGTGTATTCATGTTTTCAAAATTCATCTTGGTTCTGGTTTGTTAGGTGATAGATATACAGAACTTTTTTCACTTATTCTGTATTTTCTAATTCGTTAACATATGTTTTTCAAAATAGTTCCTAATGATACTTTGTATTTCAGTGGTATTTATGTAATGACTCTTCTCTCCTTATTTTACTTTGTTATTTAGTTAGTCTAGCTCAACATTTGTCAAATTTGTTTATCTTATCAAAGAAACAAACTTCTGATTTATTGATACAGTCTATTATATCTTATACTCTTTCATTTATTTCTGTTCTTATTTGTATTATTTCTCCTAATTTTGGGTTTTTATAAATTCTTAAGATGCATTATTTGAGATGTATCTGTCTTTTTTCAAGTATAGGCACATATTGCTATAAATAGTACTGCTTTTGCTGCCTCCCATGGGTTTCAATCTTTAGCATACTTAACTTTCCTTGTTTCCAGAGATGCTGTAATTTCCTTTCTAAATTTCTCAGTGATCTACTGTTTGTTCAAAAGTGTGTTGTTCAGTCTCCATGTATTTGCATAATCTGTATAATTTGTATACTGGCAAGGTGGATTTTTTGTGGGCACTATATTATTGGGTCTTGCTTTTTTAATCCACAATTCAGTCAATATGTGTCTTTTAATTGGAGAATTAAACCTATTTATATTCAGTGTTACTTTTGAAAGTTATGAACTTATGCTGTCATTTTACTGATTTTCTTCAAGATGTTTTCAGTATTCTTTGTTTGTTTCTTTCATGTTTGCTGCTTGATGGGTTACTATGTTGCTTATATTTGATTCTTTTCTATTTTTCTATGTTTCCTCTTATAGTAGCACTTGTACTCTCACATGTTCTCATGTAATAATTATCTTCCTTTCATTTCTGTTTGTAGGAACCTTCTAAGCATTTTTGGTAAGGCTGGTCCAACAGTTATGAATTCTGTTTTAGCTTGTCTTAAAGAGTCTTTGTTTCTTCTTCATTTCTGAAAGATAGCTTAGTTAGACCTAGTAATTTGGTTTGTCAGTAATTCTCGCTCAGGACTTGAAATGCATCATTCCATTCCCTTCTGAGCTGTAGGGTTTCTGTTGAAAGATCTGTTGGTCTAATGCAGTTGCACTTAAATGTGACTGTGCTTTTCTCTTGCAGATTTGAAATTCTTTACCCTGTACTTTTGACAGTTTATAATATGTCAAAATGAAAATTTTTCTGGTCATGTGTTTTTGGGGATTTCTTAGCCTCCTATAAGTGGACAGCTATGTGTTTCTCATAATTATGGAAGTTTTCTGCTATTATTTCATAGAACAGGTTTTCTATTAGCCTTCACTTCCTCCTCTTCAGATATGTTAGTGATGCACATATTTCATTATGTAAAGGTGTCCTAATGATCTTGAATGCTCTCTTCATTTAGTTGTTTTTTTTTTTTTTTTTTTGGTGTGAATGTGATACTTTAAAGGACACATCTTCAAACTTCTGCTTGATCTGGTATGTTGTTGAGAGCTTCAACTAAATTTTTTGTTTGCCTTATTGAGCTCTTCACTTCCAAGACTGCTATTGGTTCTCTTTTCAAAAACTACCTCTTTGATAAATTTCTCATTTTATCCTGTATTTTCTTCCTAATTTAATTTAACTTCTTTTCTATATTCTCTTGGGTCTGAAATTTTTAGAAATAATTCTTTTGAGTTATTTATAAGGTATTTCATATACTGAATCTGTTAATAAAGAATTATGATGTTTAGGAGGCTTCATATTATCTTTTTCGTATTTCATGTGTTCCTATTTTAAATTTGCACATCTGGCAGAATAGATATCTCTACCACTTTTATTCTAAAGTCGTTTTTTCCTAAAGATGTGTCTTTGGGCATCTTTTTTTAAAAATGAAATGTTGAGCTTATGTCCCACCAGGTACCATAGTGTAACATCCCTTCAGCTTTTTTGTCTGTGGTTAGTGAGTTTGGGCACACTCTATACCATATTGGAATGATAAAGAGCATGCAAGAATAGAGACATTCTATCAACTCAGACAGGTGTGGTACAGAGAGCAGAGAGTGTAAGGTTCACCCTATGTGGCTATTCCTAAAGAGGGAATGGTGGCTTCCAGTGGGTAATCAGAGTTTCCTCAGGCACTGGTGGTACTGTCTCTTTTTTACTAATAAAGATCTCTGGCACTGGCTGCACCAGTAGTGGTACAAGATCTGAAGCACTTGTCCTCTGACTAGACAGAAGTGTGATTCAGGTCTTCCGGGTGGTAGTCAGGGCTACGAATCATAGTTCCCACTCTGTGGTGCTCATACCCAGTTCTGTCAGAAATATGTGAACAGAGTACAGGGTGACCAGTGTTGGGACCTGCCATCGGGGTAGTGCAAGGAGGATTTGTAGTACTCCTCTTCGATGCTGTTGTGGGTGTGCCCATCTAGAAGTAGAGCCTCAGCATCCTCCCCCACCCCCAGGGTCCATGCACATGAGTACAGGGCTGTGGCTGCAGCTTTTTGCCCCTTGGTTTTTCCAGCTGTCATGTCTACCAGGGATGCAGCTGAAAGGGGTCATGGATAAATTCAGGAGAAATTCCTGAGATCAGTAGAGGACACAGCATGGCTAGCTAGCACTGGGCAGTTTCTTTCCAGATTATTTAGGCTGTGTGCCCTGTAGGCAGGTTAGAGTCAGAGCCATGGCATTGTTCAAAACCACTCCAGCATGCCCCTGTGGATAGCTGAGGATAGGGGAATCACAGACTCTGCCTTGTCTGGGTACTCATGGGTGGTGCTGGGGGGAGAGGCAGCAGGGATCACGTGAGTAACTGCTTTTAGTCTTGGCACTGGTGTGGAACCACACACTCATTGCCACTCACTTGGTCTCATCCCCAGTTTTTGAGGGTGGAGTCCTCTGTTACCCTCCATGTGGCAACATCCATGCCCTGAGGAACAATGTTCTCAGTGGGTTATATAAGAGCCACTCTATTTAACCAAGATTCATTTGTAAGGCCAGTGCAATGGAAAGTCGGCCATGACTCTGAGCCCTAGAGCAGTCAAAATTTAGACAATAGGTCTTTTCTCAAGATGACTCTTGGGTACAGCACCCGGGGAGTTCTTTGGGAAATTAAGTGAAACGCTCTTTGAAAGTCAGGCTATTATGCAGATTTCACAGCTTGCACCATACCTAGTTAGGGTACAAGCTCATAAAGGGTGCAAACTTTCTAGTTTTTAGGATCACCAGTGTGTGCATTGATAGAGCTTGCTGGAACCCTCTCATCTTCACTCCTGCAAAGAGGAGATTCCTTCTTATCCAGCTAGGGAGTCAGGGCAGCAGGTGCTGGGATATTTTCTTTCTTACTATGCTGTTGCCCCAGGTCTCTGGATGTTGTAAAGTTTCAGTTTTTCTCCTGGTGATTCCAGTGTTCTTCCACAATTATTATTATGGTTTGTATATGATATGTTCCTAGAAGATGCATTGTGTTAAAGGCTTGGTTGCTGATGGGCTTTGGGGAAGGGATTGGATTATGAAGGCTCTAACTTCATCCACTAAGGATATCAGATTTTGATGGTAAGTGATGGAAATAGGCTATAGGACACAATAGAAGCAATTGGATTAGGAAGGTGTGACTCTGGAGACTACACTTGGTCCTCACCCTCTCTGTTCTCTGGCTGCCACTGGGTAAACAGCCAGCCCAACCATCTGAAACCAAGAGCCAAAATAACCTTTCTTCCTATGAGTTGTTTGTGTCAGGGAATTTGTCGTGGTGAAGAAAAGCCCATGAACACAATCACTTACCTCGACATGCAGCTGTCAACTTCTTGCTTTGGTTCTTTTCAGAGATGGATGTGCACAGTGTGCTTCTGTTCAGCCATTTTCCCATCTCTTCTTACCTAGTGAACATTCAAAGTTTATTAAAATGTATTCATATATGAGAAAAAGGTGATCATCATGAACATGCATAATGTTCAGTTTAAGAAATTAAAAATTACAGATACAAATGAAGTTTTCTGTATATATCCCTCAAGTCTCATGCCCTGCCTATTCTCTTGCGAATTTGCTGGGGGTTTTGCTGTATTCATTTTTTAATAATTGGATTATTTTTACTTGTTTATTTATTCATTTATATAGTTAATATATTAACTTGAATAATTTAAAATTTGAGCAATTGTCTTATGTATTTTTTCCTTGCTTTTTTAAAATCTCCATTTATCTTATAGTTTGCTGGCCATCTTCACTCTTACTAAATGTTAGTAAATTGTTCTTTAAAGTGTTTACAATAGTTTACTCTCTTACAAGTGGTCTGAGATTTTCTTGCTATTTTTAGCAATGCTTGGGATTATTCTTTAAACTTCTGACTACTGTGATGAGAAAAAAAGCTATATCTCAGGATAGATAGTTTTAATGTGTATTTTCTTGAGTAAGATTGTTTCTATTTATATATTTTATTCCCTAGGCATTTGCTATGTCAATACTTGTCAAATTTTTTGTTCCTGGTTATTTTTAGATTTCTCTCAATTAATATAATGTCTTCAAGGTCTATCCATATTATAGTATGTGTAAAAATTTCTTTCCTTTATAAAATGAATAATAATCTATTATAGATATTCATTCTCTAAAGCTTGTTGACTCTTGTTTTATGGTAGTGGTCAATTTGTCATCATTCATGTGCTTGAAAAAAATGGTTACGGGGTGAAAATTAAATATATATTCAATGTAGTTAACTGAGTTATTCAAATCTTCTATAAGTTTAATAATTATTATAATGAGTTTGTTATAAACCCCTTTCCATGACATGGAGTTTTCAATTTTTTCTCACAGTTACATCAGTTTGTCTTTTACATTTTGAGTTCATGTTCTTGGACACCTACAAGTTTGGACTTTTTGCTTTTAATCGAAAATTTGTATTGTTTTTACTACAGAGCCCCTTGTATGGTCTCTGATATTTTTGCTCTAACATTTAGTCTTTTTTATTATATGATTGTATAAGGATTTTGCTTCTTTTATTATATTACTCTTTGCTTTATATTTCATCACAGAACCTTTACATTTAGCATAGCTTTGCCAAAGGGACTTGGCTGCCTCAATCTTTTAGCTGGCAAATTGAGTACATTCATATTAACTGTGTTTACTGATATGCAAAGATTTGTTTCTAGCAACTCACTTTGTGATTTATATTTGTAGGCATTTTTGAATGCTTCATTTTTTCTCCATTTATTTTCGGATTGTTGCTTGGATTGGTTTTTTAAATTTTTTTTCTGTCTACTTTAGACTTATGCACATTATTTCTATTTATTTAATAGCTACTCTTAAATTATTAACATGCATGTGTAGCTTCGTGAAGTCTAAACTTAACCAAGATTTCTACATTCATCCTGAATAATGCAGAGACCTTAAATATGTAAATGCCCCTGGCATTTTACAAGATAAATGCTAGGGATATTTATAATTCTAACTTTTTTGTAAAAGGAATAATTCTGAAAATCAAAGCACCATGAAGCAAAAATAAATTCAATTTACTCAACACCAAACAAGGAGGGACATAATCTTTAAAGAAATGGCTCCAGAAATAGAATTTAAAATTGAAACCTAGATTTTTTTCTAATTACCGTTCCTGTGATCTTTCTTCTTTTAAGTCTTGTATTTTATGAAAGCTCAAGTGATTCTGATTATTTCAGAGATTAAGTATGATTTCTATTATTTGCTCTCACCAAAGTTGCATGATGATATTGATTAGAGCTCATGAGTCACCACCCACGTGTCTGGAAATGAACAAAACCATTTAGAACAAAGTAAAAACCCAGAAGCCATGAAATAACTTTGAGCTATAACAAGAAGACACCACAACAGAGAGACATTGAAAATAACTCTTATTAAAAAAAATAGAAACTTGAAATCTTCCTAACTCAGGGATTTGTCACTTCATAATCTCCAGAGCAAAATACTTCCAAATAAATATTTCATCATAAACCAGAATGTTGTGCTTATAACATAAAGAGCTGTAATAACTATCCGTGTCCATTTTAAATAGGTGGCAAAACCAATTTTCCATGATTTAGAAAGGCAGGGACCACAACGGCATTGATGTTTAGTAGGCAGCACTGAGGATTTTGTAAAGTAGGTCCATAATAACACTTTTGTGAAAGTAATTTGTTAGCTTTGCTAAGTGGGAGGGGACAAATGATGTTGAAGCATAGTAAGCTGAGACCAGCACCTATGAGGAAACTTTGTTTTACACATCTCAGTAAACTGGGAATGGCAAAACAGTCAATCAAAATCAAGTCCCCAATTAAGTCAACTGAAAAATATATATATATAATGAAATAGACTCAATTAGTATACTTAAAAGATGTTTTAATCAAAGGTGCTATGGGGGTGTCATGCTTACATTTTACCTAGGGGCATGACACATTTTTCAGTGTTGCTTAATAAAAGACATATGAATTAGGGTAGATGTACAATTTTTAATAGCTGAAGGTTCTAAACAGTTTGACATTTAATTTGACATTTAAGTTTCTGACAGTACAAGGAAGAAACATGTTCTTAGATGGACAAAAAAAAACCAAAAACAAAAAAAAACCCCTAAATAAAATTCTCTCATTAAAAGTTGCTGATAGGAAAAAATATGCAGTGAAACACTTCAGTCTGTTTCAGTCATCACAGAAAAACGTAATCTCATTTTTCAGCCTTAGGAAGAAGCCCTCTTGAAACAAAAGTGCCCTAGCATTTTCTAATACTATAGTGAATCATGTGCACTGTAATAATACATGGATTCTTACAATTCTCCCTCATCATTAAAAACCACTTGCCAGGCACAGTGGAGCATGCCTATATATAATTTCGGTACTCCAAGAGGCTGAGGCAGGAGGATCTGAAGTTTGAGCCCAGCCTGGGCAATGTAGCAAGATCTTGTTTCAGTTTTTTAAAAGGAGCTAGGATATAGCTCTGTGCAAAGGTCCTAGGTTCAATCTCTAGTATGGAGAGAGGAAGGTCCTTAATTTTAAAAGTACATGATTCCAGTCAACTATTTTTGAAAGTGAACAAGTTTTTCTTTTTCCACTTCTTTAGTCCTATTGAAAAGATGGTTTGAAAATATTTGACTCATGCCTTCTTGTAGCACCAGTGATTATGAATCTGTTCTAATGAAGTGTTTGAAAGATTTGAGTATTTAGTTTAAGCAACATTTATCATTTTTCTTAATTAAAATTTTAATAGATACGATAGTCAGAAAACTTGGAAGCAACATAAAAGTATTTTAAAAATCCCTCAAATCACTGGAAATTTTCCCTCATTGCCTCTGGCTCCAACCCTAATTTCAGGATGTTGTTCTTTGGCAGTTGTTTTGTCTGGACCCTAGAAGGGAGTTACAGAAGGAATGGGCTGGTGGAAGCTAGACTGATCAGAGTAAGCATATCTATTACACGTAACAGACACCGTACCCAAAGCCAATGATACTTTAGGGACACAAAAAAATATTTTCAGTTTTAATTTCCTAATCAGAAGAAAAATGAAATATAATAATAATACTATTGAATCCAATGTAGGCATAAAGTCTAATTTTTATTATTGTTGTTTTGGATAAAGGGACCAAGAAAGGTAGAAGTACCCAAGACCCATGAATGTCATAAGGCAACCTGAGGGTCGTTTGTGTACAGGTGACAGTAGATGGACTGGAGCCTAGCAAATGAAAAGCTGACTAAATGCCGAAAAAGAGAACTCAAGGAGGGCCTGAATGACTTTAATTGACACAGTGTGTGTGTGTGTGTGTGTGTGTGTGTGTGTCTGGGGGAGCTTTTGCCTTACAATGGGGCTTCAGGAAGAGAATTCTCATGAGAAGTAATAAAGCTAGTTGGTATTAGTAGGATACTCAATTAGGAGCCTTTAGCATTGTTTTAAATAAAGGTTAAAGAGATTAAAGAAAGAATGAGAAAAGATAGATATTACAAACATTCCGGCAAATACGCACCCATGCAGGATAGATCAGATGAAGAAAAGTTTCCTTTTCCTGAAACCCAAGTCATAATTATATATTTGTATCCTTTAAAGTTCCACAGGAGGTGGGACTGTGCCTGGCTTATTCTCAGGGCACTGAACACTGGAAAAAATGACTCTCTTGGGAAGGTGTTGAACCTATTATAAGTAGAACTGTATCACTGACCAAAACATCCCAGTTATCAAAGCGAATGTCTATGGCCTGAGGGCACAACAAATGATTATTCTGTATAGCAAAACTGAAGTAACAACACATAAGGTTTTAAAGTTAAATTTAAATATTTAAAGTTAATTTTAAATGATTATTTTTTCTAAATTGAGAAATCTCTGCCTCTATTCTATAATCATTTAAATTGTCATATTTATTGACCACCAGAACTCATGTATTTATATGTACCATTAATTCTTGTCATATACAGAGAAAGCTACAATTACATAAAACCACATACTACTTTGCTTATAGTAACTTGTGTTATAGGTGGTTTGCTGAGCTTTCTAAGTGAGTGACTGGTTCATACACTTTGGATTTGCCTTGTGCTGAAAATGCAAAAACAATATGACACATAATGACATATGCTAGGTGCCAAGGAGGCACTAACTTAACAGGAAGATTCAGGCAAAACTTTCCAAAGAGAGTTTTACATCGTCTTGGAAGAGAAAATGCTTGCCAGGTAGATCAAGGCAG
The DNA here is from genome assembly GCA_004363535.1 of Dasyprocta punctata. Classification (NCBI taxonomy): domain Eukaryota; kingdom Metazoa; phylum Chordata; class Mammalia; order Rodentia; family Dasyproctidae; genus Dasyprocta; species Dasyprocta punctata. The sequence goes on along the minus strand of RJWM01000210.1, from coordinate 16,211 downwards.
AAGAACATGCACGTCTTTCAAGTGAGAGGCCTTAAGACTTGTATTTTAAAAACTGCTCATCTTTTGGATTGTCTTCTTATCTGTGGCAATTTTTGGTGATATTTTATGTCACTCTTAGCTATTTTCCATGTTCAATAAAAAAGATGTATGTATAAAAAAAAGAGTATGAAAGTTATTAACGTCCTAATGTGGATAAGACATGACATGTTCACCAGTAGTTTCAATGCTTCAATTAACTGTTTTTGAGTGTCTTTCTTGGAGATACAGGAATAAACTTCAGTGAATATTCCAGAAGCTTCTAAACTCTGGTCCTTTGATGTAGTAACTTATGAAGTATGGAGAAGAGTCAACACTGATACATCCCTGAGAGTGTGCCTAACATTCCATAAAAGAAACTCATAATTTTATATAGTATTGAGAGTGGAACCCTGAAAACCATAAAAAAAATTTTTAAAAACCAACAAAAAAACCACAGTTCCACACTATGATTTGAAAACCGTAAAGTCCTCAGGACATAGCCATCCCCTGGCCGGTCCGAGGAGCGCGCGTGGGGTTCACGGAGTCCCCCAGCCGGAAACGGCAGCCCGGACCTCGGGATCGCGCCCGCAGGCCCCGGACGCGGCGCCCGGGTAGGGACGGGGCGCGCCGCGCTCCCCGCGAGGTTAAAGGTCTGTTTGCTTCCATCAGTTCAAACTGACAGGCGCCCCGCCATCGCCTCGCCTCTGCCCGGCCGCCGGGTCCCGGCCGTCGGCGGGAAAACATCTGTTGAATGGATTTATTGACTCGAGCTTGTTTTTTTTCTCTCCCTTTCTCTGTTTTCTCTTCCCTTTTTCCTTCACACCGTCGATGGTGTCTCTGACCTGATGAACTGAGTGTGTTGACATGTCGCTCTCGCTGTCTCCCCCGAGTGTGTCTCACGTTTCTCTCCGCTGTGCTCTTCTCTCGGCAGCAGCCCTTCCGGGAGCCCTCGGCGGGCACGGCCGGCCCGGAGAAGCCCCGGCTGCTGTCGCGGACGCGCTCCTCCCCTGCGGCCGCCATCTTGCCCCGGCCCACGGACCGCCCCCGCCAGTCCGGCTCGGCAACCGGTAGGAATCCCCGGGGCGCCCCGGCGGGGAGAGAGAGAAAAAGAGAGAGAGAGAGAGAGAGAGCGGAGGAGAGAGAGAAAGAGAGAGACAGAGAGAGAGAGGCGGGCCAAGCGCGGCGCGCTCCCGCCTGAGCCGATTGAAACGCTCGGCATCGCTCCGCGCGCGCGCGCGCAGTACTCTGCGTTCATCCCGGGCAGCCCGAATGTGACGGGGTTATAGGGGCCCCAAGACGAACAGCACATCGGATAAATCCTGGGCTTAGTATTTAATAGCCTCATAAATTGTTATCATCCACGGGCCTGGAAAATCCATCAACAGGTGCATGCGTCCCTTCCTGAGATGAAAATCCCTGCAACGGTCTTCAGCCCTGCGCTTCCACCCCTCACCTTCTAGGGGCTCGGCCACTAAGCATTTTGTGCTCCTTGGTTTCTTCGTTTAATTCTGGCCCGTGTCTTTTCCCCAGTTTTTCTTGTTGTTTTGTTTCAATGTTTTCTTCTGCCTTCCCACACAGATGACTCATGGGAGTTGACCGACGGTACCAAGGCAAAGCTTGCTGATGCTATGTGCTGTGCCGGTTTCCTTTTCATTTATTATGGCACTTGTGGGTGGCCTTTTTGCCTAGTCTTTTCCATTACCTACAGCTGTGCTTGATACTTTAGAACCTGGCTACTGAGAAAAACAAGCCAAGTACTTCGAAGGCCAGAGGAAGGTCAAGTCTGGAGCACATGCCAAAAAATAAAAAATAAGTGTGTGTGTGTGTGTGTGTGTGTGTGTGTGTGTGTGTGTATGCGCGCGCGCACTATACCCTTTGCAGAGGTCTGTGGTGTAAAGAATGTCGGGATAATTATTCCTGTTTGCTCTACCTCGTTGTAGTTCTGTGCTCTCAAACTGAAGCTGATCAAACGTCAGATATAGGAGCCCTAAGAGACACGTAACCTAGTTGCAGCAAGGGGAGGATTCATGTGTACCTTCCCCGAAGGGTCTTACAGGGTATCTGATTTATGTTTTAATCAATTTTCAGACTGCAAAGCTTGTTTTTGTGGCTTCTCTGAACTTGTGCAAGCCATTGTGCGTGGACAAATTAAAATACCTTTTGGGAAATTATGTCCCCAAGCTTTGATATCATCTTTTGTTTAAAAGTCACTGAATGCAGTGGCCAAGTTATTTAACACACACCTTTAATAAGTGTGCATCAGAGCTACTTTTTTTTACCAGGTGTCATACCATAAATCAACTTTCCCTATTAAGACATACAGGTTGGGCATATTTCTCCACCACATTAGTGTCTGCGATCCTTCTACTTCTGAAGCACATCAGACCTGCCAGATATTTTTGATTTTTGACAACCCAACACTGTGGCCTAGTGTCAGTGAAAGCTTTTGGGATTCATCATGCATGGTGCTAGCCTTACCAAGTTTGTGTTCAAAGCCAGATACATGATAAAGAGAAATGTGTGTGTGTGTGTGTGTTTAATGTAGCAAAAGCAGCAGCTTTAAAGTTTACATACTTCTCAATCCCTTTTTTCCTAGAATTGTCTTTTATTCCACTTTAACATTTCAGAGAACAGAGACTAACAACCATCCTATAATAATGCCTTTCCAGTGAGTCAAATAAGTTACCTAATTAAAATTGAGTTTAGCTATAAATTTTCATGTTAATGTTACTATATGTACTGTTAGCTATTCTTGTAATTCTACAGATAGGGTTTCCTTCCTAAGTTTGAAGGGACAGTCATTTCCCGGCTTACTTTAGTTTCTTCCACTTTTTGTAAGGTTTTTTATGTGACTGAAGCTTGAGGTCTCTGAGTATAATATAGATGATATTAGTTGGAGAAAAATCTTGTTTCCAGGTGGACAGAGTGTGTAGGACTTAGAAAAAATCAGGTGAACCAGGCATAGGAGCCCACTCTTATAGTACTGAAGAAGAAGGCAAGTTTAAGCCACGTCTGGGCCACATGTCAACTTTCTGAGACTCTATCTTCGAATTTAAAAAATAAGGCCTGGAAAGCCCTGGGTTCAATCGTTAGTACCAAAAGAAGAAGGAGAAGAATGAGAAGAATCCTCAAGGAGAAAATGTAATCTGTAAACCTAACCACATAAATATGATATAATCATAACCTCAATCTGATCATTCTGACTAAAGGTAGGACCCTTTCACATGATTAGTTTCTTTCTCATGTCAGCATCTTGGTGTTTAACACAGCACATATTCCAAAACAAATGGGAAGATGAGCTTATGACTCTCTTCAAGTTTAGAGGATCTGATGAAGCAATTTCTTGTCCAAATGAGAGATTATGTGCATTTATATTTTTTAAAACACAGATTCTGTACTTAATACGCATTTGGTAAGTTTTAACTAAGTGAATAAATATAAGTTACACAGCAAACCTTATGAATTTACTAGTTTCGAATGTACTGAAACAGAAAATTACCTTCTAATTTTTATTCTGCTAAAGAATGACTAAGTGGTCTATGTTATGTATATCTGAGTGAAGAAAAATCTACTTATTGTCTTGGAATTTATAGACAAATGCTATGTCCTCACACCTAAATTCTTATAGGAAAAAAGCATGGTAATTTTTTGAAAGAAATATATAAAACATTCAAATTATATGAATACCTCACCTCTGACATTGATATATGTGCATAGATAGCTATATAAACATCCATATATACACATATATCCATACACAGGCACACATACACACATACACACACACTTAGTAAATAATGGTCATTTGATACTTGTCTAAATCCAAAGGAAGCATAAGTCATTTGCCCCTCTACTTGCTGCTCTGGTCTAAATACAAATTTCACCTTCCTGTATAATCTACACACAGTCTGCATAATCTTAAACTTCACTTTAGTGTTTCTAGTCATGCTGATTTCAAATGGGAACACAAAAGACTTCCATTTCTGTTTGAAAATATACATTTGTAAGCATTAAACTCCTTTCATTTGGTTTTTTTAAGCAGCTATTTATTATTCATGAGTTTAAAAGTTAAATCTAACATTCAAGTATGTTGTTGGAGATTTTTTTTTCCAAAAGAAAAACCAAATAATCTCACATTATAGCTGATCCACTAAAAGGTAAGAAAGGAAACAAGCACATTATAAAGCTGCACAATTGGCTTAAATCCATTCTGTATGTAAGAGTAATATAATTTATGGTACAACTGAAAAGTGGTTTACCACTAAACTCACGTAATTTTTAAGGTATAATGTTCAAACTTCTATCATGGATCCTGAGCAGCTAACTGGATTAACCACATAGACCCTTTTTGTAAAGAACAAAATACTATTCCAGGGAGGAAATGCCTGAGTTTAGTTAGCTGTTGAAAGATGAATTCTCCAGTCCATTTCATATGAGGACCCGAATCATCCCAAAACCAGAGCAAAAAGTATAGCCATTGCCTGGCAGCCCAGATGAAGTTGTTTCTAGATGGAGCAGAACCTGTGTTCCTGCGGCTGCTGCAGTGATAACGAACCACGTGTGGAGTTGAGCCAGGTCGCTGCTTACACAAATGGATTTTTTGTTGTTTTAAATCTATGTAATAATTCCATTTGAAATTTGAAAAATTTTATTGTGGTTCATGCTTAAATGGAATTTTTAAAAAAATTCTATTGTGGTGCATGCTTATAATCCCAGAACTTTCTGAGACTGAGGCAAGGGAGTCACAAATTCAAGCCCAGTCTGGACAACTTAGTGATTTAGTGACATCCTTTCTGGGGAGGGCGGGGGGAAAGCCTCTAGAATAGTAATAATAATAATAATCATATTTGAAGATACAGAATTGTATTTATGTGAGGTATTGATAAGTAAGGAAATGCAATGAGTATTTTCTCTGTCAAAGCTATCTGTTCTACTCAGCTGTTACTGACAAAAAGTTTGGTCATGGTTTAAAAGAGAAGATCCAGCACTGGGCGTGGTGGCTCACACCTGTAATCCCAGCACTCCAGAGGCTAAGGCATGGCAATTGTTGCAAGTTCAAAGCCAGCCTGGATTACATAGTGAGGCCAGGCCAGCCTGAAATACATAATGAAAATCTGTATCAAGAAAAGAAAAGGAAAAAAGGAAAGAAAAGAAAAAAAAAAAAAGGAGATGAGAAGGGAGGGGAGGGGAAGGGAGGAGATGCAAGAAGAACATCTAATAGATGATGATATCTAGTTCTAGTTTATACTAAAATGATATTAAAACAATTAATATTAATAAATTTGATTGGATTTAAAATCTTCCGTATCACCTATTCCAAATATTCTTTCTTTCAATACTAGGTTACTCTACATAATCCATGTATATAAATTCTTTCTTTATAACATTATCTTTTATTAATAACATTATCTTTTCACATTATCTTGTTGTCTTTGTTATAACATCTTTCAATTAGTCTGAAATAGAATTATAGTGCTAAAAACTAAGCTAATTTAATTAAAACATTTTTAAATTGATATTTAATGAGTGACTGGCCCATCATGATGGAAAATTAAATGTTTCAATATTTCAGTCTGAGAACATTAATATTAACCTGTTTCTCCATTTCTTTTAAATGAAAGATGTTTTGCTAAATGAAGACTAACTCCAGCTAATTCTTAAAACTTTCAGGTTTTAGTTTAAATGTTATTTTCTTAAGGAAGTTTTCCTTAGCCAGGTAAATCTGCACTAAATCTATTATGGTCCTGTAGACTGAATTTCCTGTTAAAAATTTTAATTATTTGTTTAATCAGGTGATTGTGTTCTAATGAATAGTCTATGAGGCAAGAGATTTTTCTGTTCTTTCAAATCCTAACAGTTATAGGATTAATGTATGGCATACACATGTGTGTATATATTACAAATATGTATTTATATAATGCAGATATATGAATTTTTATATAAAGAATATACATATTTATATATAAAATATATAAATGAATCAAGCAGCTGAATGAAATGAGCATTAGTACGTATGAAATGTATAAAATTTATGCCATAAAAGCATCAATATATTGAGACTTCAGGGTAATATTTATATTTTTGTTAATTAAAAATATTGACACATGCTCATGGGAGGCAATTTGGCAAACCTAGAATACTTTGCAAGAGAATTGTTTGTTATTTTATTACTCAGAGGTAACCACCATTTAAATAATTTTACCTATTTTCAGTCCTTTTTGTTTCTGTTAGGCTTCTCTTTAATAAAACAGTTACATGTGTATTTGTATACCTTTCTGTGTGTTTTTAAGTATGTGTGTGCATGTATTTGTATGAATGTATACATGTTTCTATGGGGTGTGATAATACAGTAAACGTAAGTGTTTTTTAAAAGTTATTACTGTAAAAGACATAGTCATCCATCCCTCTCAAAATACTACCCTTCCCTTCACACTTACCATTCTGACCACTTTCCAAGTTAATTCTGGAAGCCCTCTTTTGTGAGAGTCTTTAGTTGTATTTTCCTGGCTGCGTTGATATTCTGAATAGATTTAAAGCATTTACCTTTGATGCTCATTTTACTGTAGAGAAGAGCCAGACGTCACACAATGCCATATTTGGTGAACAGGGCGAATCAGGACACATCATAATTTTTTATTTGACAGAAATTGCTTGTTTTGAAACATTTCAGGATATTGAGGCAGCCACGAAAAGACTCTCAAGAAAGTGGATTTCCAGAACTTCTTGAGAAAGTGACAAGAATGGTGGGATAAGTGTGTTAGTTGTGAGGAGGAGTATTTTGAGGGGAATTGATGGTGATGTATCTTTTACTGTAATAAATTTTTAAAATTTAAACATTCACAGTATCTTTTAATTACACCTAGTATGGTTGTGGGCAAGTGTTTGTGTGTGTGTGTGTTTGTGTATTTTTAAGACCAGAGAGAATAATTTATGGTATTATCTATATCAGAATAATGAGGTGAATTGCTTTTTATAGGTAATCTATTTTTAAAAATTGCTTTCCTCAAATATTTGTGTTTGAAGTTTCCCCTGAAAACATGTCCAAAATTTATTCATCTGATTCTCATGGAAGGTGATGAAAAAGCTATCTTATTTAGGAGATTAGGTCAACTTGATCATATATATTATGTATCAAAACATACCATGTATATTTATACTTTTATATTTATTATTTATATGTATATACATATATTTGGGAGGAAGGGTTATCTTTTCATGTCTGAAAATGTCATACTATTATAGTCCTATAGCATGGACACAAACTATTGGGACATAAATTTTTATCTGAAAAGTGACTCTTTGTGTATAGCCTGCTTTTGTTTTTTTACCTGAAAGGTCATGGTATAGTTTCTTTATGCTATTAAATTAAAAGACAAATCATCTCCATGATGTACATTTGCCATTTTTAATGTGTACATGTCTCTCTACTTAATGGAAGCATCTTCAGTTAGTCCTATTATTCAGTCTGAGGAACAATCATATATATATATATATATATATATATATATATATATATATATATATGTTTTATCTACTTTTTTCTCTGATGTCCACATTTCATCTCACTGCTGACCTCTTAGTTTTTTCCTTCGTATTGTTGGAACGTCTCAAGTTTTTATTTAGAACTGATCTGATTTTCCGAAATCTGTATTCTTGTCTTTATTGTCTGCAGTAGAGATTTTAATTTTTCTACTGTTTAATTTTCTTGCAAACCCTACTTCACCATCTTTCTTTCTACTCATTCCATTGTCTTTTTCATTTATTTTGCTGTCTTCCTTTAGCTTTTGGTTTTATTTTTATCAAGTCAGTATCTTCTGACTTTTGAAGATGCCAAAACTTTTTTTATAAAATTCTAATTGAGTTCCTATAGCATGGTCACCATGCTAAGTAGTATGAATAATATTTGCTTTAAAGCTTCCGTAGTGTATTGTTATAGGTCCTGGTTCTGTTCTTTTCTCTATCTCTGTCTCTGTCTGCTGTTTGTCTATCTTTCTGTCTTCTGCTTGCACTCATTTTTAAATGCAGAAAACAATTTTCCACCTATTTTGGCAGCAAATGTGCAATGAATTGTTCGACTTCATTTTTCGCCAGCTTAAATGCTGGTTGAGTCTCCTTTCTGGCTCTGTAGCTGAATGGCAACACTTAATGCAGTTTGTAGGCACTAACTGACTTTCATATAGTGCTAGTTGGAAGGCCTACGGTGGGGATTTCTTCCAACTACTTCCTTTCCTCATCTGATCTCAGTAATATGATTTACATGAAAAACAATAAACACAATCGTAAGTCTCAGAAAATGTTTTTATTTAGTAAAATGCACAATTTGTCAATTTTTTAAAAAATCGTATCCGGATGTTACATAATTTCTTTGGTTACCACATCAATTTTCACATATAATTTTAAATTATACTGTTTGGTTCTTTTTTGTTTTGTGTGCCAGTTTTTCTCATTCACAGCCCAACTGTGGGGTAGATTGCCAAGAGACTGAAGAAAATACCTGGAGGTAGCTTATGATAGATAAAGTTTGCATCAACACAGGAAAAGATAGGATTAACTGAGACTTCCTAGCAGAAAAAGGTGGAGGCTAGTGTCAGCAGCCTAGGTATACGGTCTCTGGAAAGTGCTCAGAACACGCAGTATGGTGTGCAGGTCTAGTGAATCACGGAAAGGTCCCGTGACCAGCCGGACCAGGAAATCACTGGGGAGAACTCATCTGTCCAGGGATAGCTGGATGGACGGCAGCACTCTGTTGCACTCTGTTCAACACTCAGTTCTTGCAAAGAGGGGGTTTATTAAGTAAACAGCAGAGCACTGACGTCATGGTCTTTCTTTGTTCTATTACATATATGATCAGCATTCTAAAGAGCAGCTGGCTTTGCATACAGATGGGAAGCAGTTTCTATAGATAACACTAATTTTCCCAGTTCCCAGTGTCTTTCTGGTAATATTTATCAGGACAGTCCTGTGCCTGTCTATTTACAGTGTCCTCTTGACTTGGCAAGAGTCTTGGGAACACAGAAGAGTCAGAGATATGGTGCTAAATGCCCTGTTTGTTCTTGGGAATGATATACAATTAAAAAGGTATTATTAACAAATATTCCAGGTAATCATATGTAATGAGTATGGTAGAAATGAAAACATAAGGCAAGATAAGCCATACAGATAGATTAAAATTATGCATAGAAACAATAATAATATCTGCTAAAGGTAAGATTTTGTGGTTCATAGAAATGATCCTTGTCTAAAAATGCAGTCGTCCTTTGGTATCCAAGGGGGATTGGTTACAAATCTCCACAGATACCAAAACCCAGGTATGCTCAAGTCCCTTGTATAAAATCACTCAGTGTTTGCATAGAATCTATATATATCTTCCCATATACTTTAACTCATCTCTAGACTACTTACACTGCCTAATACAATGTAAGTTTTTGTTCACCTGTATTATTTTGGAAATAAGGACAAGAAAAAATGTTTGTACATGAACAGTTCAGTTGCTGTTTCCTTTCCAGTTTTTTTTTATTCACTCTGCAAATGGGGAATCCATGGATCCAATGGGTTGCTTGTCATTATCTCTATCCATTTTAACAATTCTGCCATTTGCCAGTCATCTGTAGTGTAAATATTTTCATCTTTAAGAAATCTTTGAATTCTTAGCCCCAAAAGTTTATCTCTTGCCTTAACATAGTTTTAAAAAACACATGCCATTTAACTATGTGGGCACATATCTCACTTTTACTATGAAATCATATGTTAAATGTAGTAAAACTGGAAGACAATGACTATGTACAAGTTTCATACTGAATGTGTATCTGTGAGGAGAGACACATGTGCTTGTCTATGGCCAAGGTCCTTAGCTTTAGAAGTATTACTTAGTCAATGTCTCAGAAAAGTATGAAGTTTCTGATAGGTACCAAAAGTGCAATGTGAAGTTGAATGTTAATAGCTAGAAATCAGGGTCAGGACTTTTAGGCCTACCCATGCTACATTTAGCTTTCCTTGTGGATCAAATAGACCCCCCAAACAAGGCCAGAGGAGTGAGTGTAAGTCTATACACAGGAACAGACCCTATAGGTTAAAAAATGACTGGACTCCATGTAATAATTACAGAAAGGAAAAATGCTACATATGATACTTCATGATCTAATTTCATAAAAGTGCAAGCCAGACCAGGCAAAAAGTCCAAGCTTATCTAAAAATAATCTGAACTTTTCTATGGTCTCGATGTGTGTATATATATGTATGTACAAAACATACTATTGGAGTTTAAAATGCAGGTAAAGATTTTAAGATAAAGATTCTTTGTGAATGAACACCATGGTGCCTGCCTATAATGCCAGTGCTCTGGGAGGTTGTGACAGGAAGATCACCAAGTTTGAGTCTAACCTGAGAAACTTAGAAAACTTGGTGTCAAAATGAGATCGATAGATAGATAGATAGATAGACAGATAGCTAGATAGATAAACTAGATAGCTAACTGGCTAGCTGGCTGGATATGTGGCATAGTGTAAAGGCTCTGAGTTCTACTTTTGGTACAGAGGGAGGGAGGGAGGGAGGGAGGGAAGGAGAGAAAGAGAGAGAGATTTCTTTGTGTGTTTTTCCAATCCTAATTTTAATTCTTGTCCCACTGATCAAGAGAAAAGTTGATCCACTGGCTAATACTGTAAGTGGTAACCAGTGGGGCATAAAGGGTCAAATAAAAGTAAAATTCCATATAACTCCCCAAAAGAAGAGCAGGCTTATTTCTCACCCTGTAAATTCTTAATTTTGAAGCTCCTGGGCTTTATATTACAATTTCCAGATACCTAGCAATAGTTTCTACCTACCATAACTTGCTTCACAATTTTGTTTTTTGTGGTAATGGGTTATGGGGAAAATGTTCAAAGAGGATAAATTTCTACAAAAATTAGCTTAGATGTATTGAGAGATAAAGTAGAAAAAAGCAACACAATTATTAAAATTCCCACACGTGTAGAATATACTTTCAAAATGAGGCAGATATTATACTTTTTGTGTTCATATTACTTATTATCTGTTTTATATAGTATAAAACTACAGTTGAAAATATGTTAAACAGCTATTATATGACAGCAACTAATAAATACTTGATAGACCTGAACTGTGAAAGCATATTTTGTCCATTTTATGTGTTGGATGTTATTCTTCCTGTCTGTCTACCTGCCTGCTTTCTTTTCTGCCTTTCTTATATCCTCCATTTAACTTTATTTTAAAATACTCATTTATATATTTGGACGAAATGAAAAGAGTGAATTTTTGCAAAATACTTTGTAGAAACAGAAAGCTGAATAAAATAAATGCCTGCACTAAAGGCACCTGCTTACTGGAAGGTAATAAAGGGTAAAATATTAAAGAAGTAAGGCTATCTAAACTTCAGAAGGCCAAGAAAAATGACTGATTAAATTTACAAGAAAGACTGTATAATAAAAATATATGACATAGTTGTTTAATGTATTCATTTATTTCTCTTTCATTCAATCATTGCAACATACTTTTGAGGACCTACTGTACTTTATTCCAAACATGGTTACAGACACTGGAAATTCAAATGTTAAATAATACAGCTATAGTCTGCTTTCATAGATCTTACTAGCTAGTGAAGAAAATGTATATTAAACATAATTATGCAGCAGTTACATACTTGTGATCAATGCCTTGAAGGAGATTTAGGGGATGCTGTGAGATAAGATATAGTAGATAGAGCTCTGAAGTTCTCAGGGAATGCTTTATTGAGAAAGTGGCATTAATACTCAGTCTTCAAAAATGAATTAGCTGAATGAGGCATGGAATTACAGAGATCAGGAAGGGAAAGTTTTCAGCATGCATGGAAAAGCATCTTTGAAGGGTAATGGGATTTTGACCTTTTGGAGGAATGGAAGATAGGCTTTTGTAGGAGCAATGGAGATCAAGCAAAGGAGGGGAGGAGTGTGAAGTAAAGCAGGAGAGTTGGGAAGGGGCTGTCTGTACCAGCCTTGCAGAATTTCGGTCTCATCAGTTGAAGTCATTGAAGGATTTAAGTAAAAGTAACTACTGTTGTAGTCAGATAGCCAGTTACAAGACTATCTCAAGAGTCCAGATTAGAGATAATGGACCCTTGATTGTGTATGGTTTTGGCAGTAGAGATAAGAAGTGAGTGATTCAAGATCTGCTTCAGAGGGAAGACAGACTTCCTTTGGTTCCTAGAAGACAGAATGTAATGTCCGTAGGACACTAAGGTTTCTGCCACGAGCAGTGACATATCTTAACTTTGTGAAAGTGAGGAATACTGTGTGGTTTAAGATCATGATTTCAAAATCAAAGAGATTCTTACTTTACGAAAACCATGAGGTCTCAGTGGAGATTTTGGGTGGGCAAGTGAACAGGAAATGTGCAATATGCTGCCCAGAAGAAAGGTCAAGCCTGAGCGTGAAAAGGAGAGTTCGGGGCATCCACAGGATGGAGTCAAAGCCCATCAAGTCTTAAGAATGGATATTATTTGGGCCCCTAAATGATATTTTTCCTTAGGCATAATTTTTACCACATGGTTTCAAAATGCATGATTTTAGTACACTCAAGGGAAAATATTTTCCCTTTTGAATGACATTTCTCTAACACAATGTAATTCAAAGGGTGAATAAAATTTATTTCATTAAACTTACTTTACAAGATAAATTGCTGGATTTACCTGTTCTTGAGTATATTTTTTTTACTTTGTTTCTTATCATGAAACATCATCTTTCCCCCTCCTGAAAATGTATTTTGATGGTCAATTACTGGAAAAGATTTAATTGGTTAAATAACTTGTTAGGAAATTTTGTAAGTGACATCCCCCACCCCTAGGAACAGGGTTATTGGTAGAAATCTTCTTAAAATAAATCAGAGCTATAATTATCAACTAATGTGTTGCTTTAAAAATCCCACTTTATGTACTCCCAATTATTTACTTTATCAAGTTTTATAAATCTTTCCCATCATAGGGCTAACTGAAACATGAAATATGCTAAGTCCTCTTGGCAGGTTTTATTCATTAAGTACCTATGAAATCTTTATTAAAGTTAATCCAATTGATATTCATTTTTAAAAACTTCAAATGTTCTACAGTAAAATAAATCCTACATTAGCCATATTGTTTACATAGTAACATAAATTATGAGGAAAATGCAAGTAAGCAAAGAAGAAACATTTCTGTACAACTTTGATGGACTTGCTCAATGGAATAGGAAGGGATTGGAAAATCTTCCAGTTCATTACAAGTGAGGAAAGTAATACTGAAATTTACTCATTAAATAAATTCAGGATTTAAAAGGACAACTCATTTTGTGACTTCAGTAATAAAATTAAAACTTCTACTAAATTGAATTACCTAAAAGTAGTTAATAATGATTTGAAATACTGGTTAGATTGCATTATGATTTTTTAAATCTAAAGTTTTTAAAAAGACTAGCATCTTCTTATCTTTATAGATTCACTGAAGTCTGAGTACTGATTAACCCGTCAACCCATATGGGTTGATATTTTTGCATACATATGCAGATACAAAGGACAAAGTAGCTGTTATGTGGCCCTGAGGATTTGCTAATATTGGTGATTTCTTTGTTCATAAAATTTATTTTTAAAAGAATGACTATTCTGGAGTAATTGTATTATCTTCTAACTTGTACCATAGCGCTGAGTACTCATTCACTCTTGGGCTGTGTTCTTTTTGTCTTGAAGGAATTGCCTATGACCCGCTAATGCTGAAACACCAGTGCATCTGTGGCAATTCTACCACCCACCCCGAGCATGCTGGACGAATACAGAGCATCTGGTCACGGCTGCAAGAAACTGGGCTGCTAAATAAATGTGAGGTAATCCTGAATTGGCCACACTCTTTTACTTACTTAAATAAATCATGTAAAGAGGCCAGTATTCATTTGGGTAGAGGCAGAAAAATGTTAACCATGTAGTGCAAACATTGTGATTGATGATTCTTCATAGACACAAATAGCACAGAATGCACCAACTGACTCTGGGCTGAGCACACAGTAGGTACTCAGTGTCGATGGATCGAGCAGCTGCCTGGCGAATGTGCTCTGTTGCTGCATTATTATGTGCACATGATAACATCCTTATTTGCAAATAGCCATCATTTAGTGAAGTGTTTGTGCTGAATAACTGTTACACTCATTTGTCTGTATTCCTGGAGAGTCTCATTTTTATCTAAAAAAACTTTCTTCATTAGGTTTTCAAAATTTAAAAACCAGAGCAGTAGCAATTCAGAAAGACTCCTATTATCAAATCTGCAAACTATGCAAATTGATAGTCTTTGATTTAGTTGCTGACAGTACGAATTGTTACCTAAACTCCAGTAACATTCTAAAGCATTTTTCTAAGACACATACCCCTGTATGTTTCCTTGTTCTATTTTAAAATTTATTGAATTTATTGAGTTTTTTAGTGGATTTATACTGTATTCTAGACACGGCACTAGGATTGTAAATTTTATAAATTATCTGATCTGATTTCATAGACTGACTCTTTCTTTTTTTTCTTCTTTGGTGGTGGTACTGGGAATTAAACCCAGGACCTTCACACTGAGCTACATTTTTGTAGCTTCTATTGTGACAGGGTCTCACTAAATTGACTGGGCCAGAATTTGTGATACTCCCGCCTCAACTTCCCAAAGTGCTTGGATTATAGGAATGTACCACCACACCTGGTGAAGATTGACATTTTAAATTTGCTATTTGGTTATGTCCTTCTATTCAACTCAGTGGTGGAAACTCAACATAATTCTTGCTTGCCTCAAGAAAAAAAATTAAATGGATAACATTTTGCCTTTATTTATGACATGAGTAAACTGATTGAAGTCATATTAAATTCACTGTACTTTAACAAAATAAAAATCAAAGTTTTGTGAGTACTTTTAAAGTTATATGCAAATTATGTGTAATTATTTGTGTAGTACAACAGTTCAAAGATCAGGTTTTAAAGTGCTGATTATATGATTATTTATAGATTTGATATTGATTCATAGCACATTTTTCAAACTTTCAGTAGCACTATATGTTTTGCAACTAAAAATGAAGTCAACAAAATTCCTGTTCAAGTTCAACATAGCTGTAAAATATTTTAGTTGAAAGAGAAATTTCAAGGCAGACAGAATGCTCTTAAAGATCAAGTATACTTGTTTATATTTGATGTTAGGTTTACATGAGTCCTATTCTCTGTGAACTGTTAAAAATTAACTCATTTTTGAAGATTCAAAGCTATTTATTCAATTTGTTCATTTCTAAAGATAAATAATGTTCTTTATATATTTTCTCTTTAAAAGATATATGAATAATATATTTCATATTATAGGGATACTAGATTTTGAATATTAAATTACTGATAATACCTTTTGGGTCATTTAGCAGTTGAGGCTGTGAATGTAAACACCAGCACACTGTGTATATCCTTAGTCTCACAAGTTTTATTATATGTTTAGGATGACATTATCGAACATTTTTCATATTTAAAGCTCTGCTTTGGATTAAATACATCTTTTACCTAAAACTGCTAAAGTGAAAGAAAATGAGCTATTATTTCTCCTCTTTTTCCCGAGTGAAGGTCTATTACTCATCTTTTGCCAGTGGCATCCCTTTTATATGACAGAAGGCTTTCATACTCTCATTGGTTAATTTTAAAGTGATCTTCATGGATTCCATATTTTTGTTGATGCAATTTGGAGACCAAACTATTCTCTTTTCTACAAAAGCCCATGTGGAGTACATGAAGTAGATGAACAAGAAGACTTGTTTGTAGTGACTGAGCTTAATGGACAAAATACATTTATTCGTGTGAACTTCCCCATCTCATCTCATCTTTGTGATTGCTGTAGATGTTTTCCTGCTTAGTGATTTACTTTTATTTTTATTTTTATTGGTGCTTTTGCCATCCATGTTCAAGGCTTTGTTATATCCTGTAGCAGCTGGTCTGCTCCCAGCCACTCCCAATTGGCAGTGGCTGATTGCAGGCTTAAAATACATTATTCGTTAGTGGTACTCCCAAACTCTTGCTACCCAGCAAGAACTGTTTCTGGAACAGGAGAGTGTACAAACACATGGAATGTAGAATAGTTCACACTGTTCTTAGAATTTAAGAGTCCATGATCATCCCTTTCTGGTCAGTATTATTTTTATGTTCCTCATATATCACATTATGTTAGTGTTTTATTTTTT